>OZ053308.1:19233040-19387563 GCA_964056655.1 Arabis hirsuta
GATACATCCAACGAAAGTGTACCGGTCCACCCAAACGCGTCTCCCTTGCTAGATGTAGAGGAAGTCGAATAGTGATGGAGGAAAGAACCGCTCCAGTTGGCACATTGCCTCCACAATCTTAGTCTCCAATGATATTAGCATCTCTTGGTCAATCGCATGCTGGCATAATCTGTTGAAGAAGTTACATACTTGAGTCACAGCAATCCTAGGCCCTTTTGGCAGCAAGCCTCTCAAAGCCACAGGAAATAAATTTTGCATTAGCACATGATGATCGTGCGACTTGAGACTACCAATACCAGGAGGATTTACTGACACATAATTTGCGATATTTGCACAATATCCATCAAGGCCTGTGAACTTAGATAACCTTAGGCAAAATCTCATTTTCTCTTCCTTTGACATCCAATAAGCCGCTGGAGGCAAGTAAGTTTTCTTTCCCCGTGATTCTGTATGCAAGTGTCTTCGTATTCCCATATCTTCCAAGTCTTTTCTTGCCTTCAAGCCATCTTTGGATTTAGCATTTTGCATCAGAGTGGACAACATAGCGTCAGACACGTTCTTCTCCACATGCAGGACATCAATGTTGTGACGCACTGACAAATCCTTAACACATAGTAAATAAAACTTTCAGCTTATACAAAATGTATTATATAGTTAACTCATTTGTAATTATTAAACAAAACCCAATACTAACCTTCTAGTAAGGTAAAAGGAAGAATATGGACCTTTTCTTCCACCTCCATTGATCACTGTCTTCTCCGTACTCTACCTCTGAAGTAACCTCATCTCGGCACAAGGTAGATCTTTTCCTCTTACTTTGCTTATCCAAAGTTCTTCCAAAATCAATTTTGAAATCTTTAAGTATCCCAGCAATATCTGCCCCAGTTTGAATTCTATTTGTTGTCCCGTTCTCGACAGTGTTGTCAAACCATCCTTTTTTGCGCATGTACGGATGCCCAGGCCTGAGTCGCTTCCTATTACCCAAATACACATATTTGCTACTAAACTTCAACCATCTACTGGGTGTGTCCTTTCCACAAACGTTACATGCTTGTTTCCCCTTAACTTTACATCCAGACAATGTCCCTAAGGCTGGATAGTCACTGATACTCCACAACAACAACGCTCTAAGTGTAAACTTCTCTTTCATAAACGAGTCATAAACCTCCATACCTTCATTCCACAAATCAATCAAATCCTCTATCAGCGGTGCTAGATAATCATCGATGTTGTTGCTTGGTGCAGTTGGACCAGGGATCAACATAGTCAACA
This sequence comes from Arabis hirsuta, assembly GCA_964056655.1. Classification (NCBI taxonomy): domain Eukaryota; kingdom Viridiplantae; phylum Streptophyta; class Magnoliopsida; order Brassicales; family Brassicaceae; genus Arabis; species Arabis hirsuta. The sequence goes on from OZ053308.1 coordinate 19,234,313, forward strand.
TGGTGTTCTCGGCCTTCATACACATGGTTGGAGGCATGTTGTAGCTCACTAATAAGACTGGCCATGTATTGTATTTGGTATTCTTCATCGAGAAAGGGTTCATTCCATCAGTAGAAAGACCGAGTTGAAGGTTTCTCGGTTCTGCAGCAAACTCTGGCCAGTTATTATTCACCCTTGCCCAGGTAACAGAGTCCACCGGATGTCGCATTATACCATCTTCACTACCATTGCTGAAATGCCAAAGCAAATCCTCAGCCATTCTTTTTTAACTAAACATCCTTTTCAATCTGTCCTTGATTGGAAAATACCGAAGGACCTTTGCTGGAATCCCCTTCTTTTCCTCACCACTATGTTTATCCATTTCCCATCTTGGTGCACTACATCTTGGGCAGCTTTCCATCTGAGCATATTGCTTCATATAAAGTATACAGTCATTCTTACATGCGTGAATGAGATCGTAACCAAACCCAAAAACCTTCAAGAACTTTTTCATCTCGGCAGTGGACTTTGGAAGCACATTATCCTCTGGCAACATGTCTTTAATTGTCGTTAATAGCTGATCAAAGAAGTTCTCTAACATCCCACTCTTCACTTTGATGTGGTAAAGGACAGTTATTGCCGAAACCTTGTTGTACTTGTGACATGTTGAGTAGAGTGGAGTTTCAGCATCCTCTAACTTATCCCTAAACTCAGATTCTTCAGGAGTCTGACACTCCTTTGATGACTGTTCATCTCTAACTTCAGACTCAAAAAAAGCTGTCCTAATCAAATCATAAGCCTCTTCCTCTGAAGTTGGAACATCAGCAGATGTTTTGTCCCTCCTGTCCCCATGCTTACTCCAACATGGATTCCTCTTGTACTTCAAATCCATACCCCTGATCACTAGATGATCGAAAACGGTCTTTATCACCTGATGGCAAACATTTCTATAATCGACGCAAGGACATAATATATCTGTAGGATCACCCAAACTACTTGATGCTACAGAGAGAAAATTTCTTGCTCCAATCTCATACTCAAGGCTATTCCTAAGATAATAAAAAAACAAAGTTCAGTATCACAAATGAAACCATCTATGAAAATATCAGACAGATGCATAACTTGGCAGCCAAGCCCATGCCTTGTCCGTTTTACACCAATACGACCCACCACAAATTATACATACATTTGTGATAATAGGTTTAATGATCAGACACTCACATAAAACCACATCAGATACAAGTAAACAACAAGGTAGGAATATTATCTTACACTAAAACGTAGGAACGGAGTTTGAAGACTAGGAATCAAGATTCTGCAAAAATAAAACGACATAAAGTCTCAAGAATCATTACAACACAACACATTTCTAATTGAACTGTAAATACCTTGTAGTTCTTGTATTAAACCACTACAGAGCCGCAAATCCAACTACACATCATAAAAAATTATCGATTCAAGTCAGACAAACATAAAACGAAAACACTAATTAAATGTAGAACACCAAACATATATTTAACCTTCTGCAATTACACATCTGAAAAGAATCGATTCAACTCACACAAACATCAATCGAAAACCCAATTTTTATTTTTATTTTGCCAAGTGAAAACCCAATTATTTCAAAAACAACATAAACAGATCAAACCCAACATGATAAAAACCTAAATCATTGTGAATAACAAACACCCATACATATATTTTACCTTCTGTATCAATTTCGACCGAACCAATTGATTTGGATTGATGAATGTGACGATTAAGAGGGATTTAAAGATCTAGATCAAGAGGGATTGCGAGTGAGAGGAATTTAGAGTAAGAGAGATTTAGACTGAGAGGGATCGAGAGTGGAAGAGACGAATCAAATTGGGATCGAGTTTTAGATCATGTTTCCAAGAGTTTCAGATTTGAATTTGAGAGAGAAAGAAGAAAGAAGAGAGAAGAGAGAAGAGATGGCAAAACAAAACCTACTCGATTCCTCTTTTTTTTTATTTTCCTTTGTCACTTAGTAAAATTTTTGGAGCCAATGAAATTTTAGTTTCCGGGTTAACAATGACGTTTTTAGTGTCAAACCAAAATCTAAGCGCCACTACTTTCGCGCTAATCTTACCATAGCGTTTGTCTTTTGAAAAACGCTATCTAAAGTTTCCCAAAACTCAACTATAGCAGAAACTTTTACAACGCTATACTTCTCTGCTATAAATACCGCCGATTCCTGTAGTAAATCTAATATAGTATCAGAGCATAAGATCTTATGACCTAATTTTCTATTAAAATTTCCTTTGCCACAGCCGCTGTTTGTATCCTTAGACCAACCGCGGTTGCCGCCTTCTTTTTCTACTAAAAGCTTCATCAACGTTAAATCCTCACGACTACTAAACGTCCACCACTACCACTCTTGTACCTGCAACAACATCAACACCATGGCCGCCGTCTTGACTATTGATATATCCTATATTTTACCACTTTTACAATCTATTTTATTATGGTTTTTACATATATTAATAAAGCTTTTCGACCAAAAGAGGTAGTTTTCTCGTATATGTATATTTTAAGGTCTTAACAGGTTTATCAAAAAGATGTAAAATAGAGCAAAAGGAGTGTTACTCTATGATGCAGCTACTCATCCAAGTCAAAGGAACCAAGCCAAGTCATTTTATCTTGAAAATAATGCACATTCTCAAACTGGACAGAACGTATATGCCAGAAGTTCACTAATGAACGAAGGATCAAATCAATTGGGAATTTAATGAAACTTGGTATGGAGATATCCCTTTGAATTAGCTTTCCAATGGAGTTGGAATTCCATCAATTGGAGCTTTAATTTGGAAGATACACCCGAAACACTGAAGATATGTCAATCTGCCTTCGAAGTAATTGAGTGCATAATGGAGTCAAGCAGTCGGCCATAACACCCTAAATCAATACCTAAACATGTATTTCGTTTTTCTCTTGTTCTTAATACATATTTGATTCTAGAAGCCTTTAATAGTAGTTCGACTTTGCCCTATTGCAAAGTGATGAGATCTAATCCTTTATGCTTTGTAGATCTACGATTTATACTATGTCTATGTGCTTTACTCTTTCTGCTACGTGTTGCAAAACATGTTAGAGTATTAGCTTTGATTTGATTTCTATGCACTTTCTTAATCCTATGTCATGAGATACTTAATCGTTTAGAGTTTTATTCTAGAATTGATTCTTCATCTTTATTTATACTCAAAGCACGAACTGGCTTAGCTACCCAGGGACTGATCTTAGGTTGATATACTCTCCAAAAACTTGTTATATCTCCGGACCTAGTATTCGATGAGCTAGGCATCTTAACAATTCGATAGGTTAGTTAAGGAGTCTAATGAACAATCAATCTTGAACATAAAGCATGTTTTCACCTTGTAATAATCTGCGATAGTTGAGTCTATTAGGGTGCAAAACGTAGAAGGTTAGTTACGTCACGACAGTGGGATGACCTTACCTTAGTGATATGAGTTCTAGAATAACTAGTATTAAAATCCTAAATCGATTGCTTTTGTTTTTCATATGTTTTGTGAATTGCTTGAATTCTCATCTTAATTGATAATATTCCTTTACTTTTATTGCTTGTTATTTGCTTCCATTAAAAACCTCAAAAACCAAATAATATGTTCCCTTAGCTTAATTTGAATCATATAGGTTTGTAGTGTATTCATCACTTAGTCCTCAGTGGATCGACCCTTAAGTACTACAATTTTCTTCACTGTGCACTTGCAGTTTCCTAGGGTTATAAATTTGAAACCTACTTGCATATAAACCCTCACATCAAAGTTTTATGCAAATCAAGTTTTTGGCGCCGTTGTCGGAGACTTTTGTTTGATTGCCTACAAATTTTTTTATAAGGATTAAGTTTAAGTTTTGTTTTTCCTTTTTGATTTTTCTAATTTTTTCTTTTTCTTTTTGGTTTTTATCTTTGTGTGTTTCAGAGATTCGTCGATGGAGCATCACAATCCAAGGAGAATGGCGGGCTCTTACTCTCGTGAAGAAGTTGGAGATTACATCCCCATGCCTCATGAATTCCATCAACCGCCACTTTCTCACAACAATCGATACAATCCAACCTTGTATCTGCCTTGGGAAGCTTATGGAGGAGAAAATCGCCCTCATCCTCATCACATCCGTCCGCCACCATCACCACAGTCCCACCACCGTCTCCACTCAAACCGCCGAGAAGACGAAGGAGAAGCCTTGATGCATCGATTCATGGAAGACACTAAAAAAACTATTAATGATGTCGACACCAAGATCGAGACCATAAATTCATCTCTTAAGGAGAGGTTTGAGGTCCTTATTGTTCAATTTGATAAAATTGAAACACGCTTGGTCCGATTGGAGGAGATAGAAGAGATTCATACTAGACATCTTCACGAAGATAAAGACGACATCGTCGATATCAAGCATAAGATTGATCAAACTTATGACCAATTGGAAGAAATGGTAAAGGACACTAAGGAAGACGTTGGAAGGCTTAATACTCAACTCAATTCAGTTGCTATTAAGGCCTACCAAGCTGCTCAAGCCGTGGGAGAAGCCAAGACCAACCGAGGCGAACTCACCTCAAAAGTAGAAGAATTAGATAACGATAATAGGCTAACGGTACAAAATCTTAATACCATTCGTTTTGACCTTGAACGTCATGATAAGGAGATCATTGAAAAGACAACCGCACTCAAAGGAGAAGCAATCGGTACCTCCAACCGTGTGAAGCAACTAGACGATCGTTTGAAGAGAATCGAAGAAATGGTGCAAGTTTGCCTTTAATTGGAAACAATAGAAGAAGAATCTACACCTAATGCTAATTGCTGCACTCTTACTGCCCTTAAAGAGGACGAGTCCACCTCTAATCAATACGAAGACGAAGTCTCAAGACCATTGAAGAAGGCGAATACGAGCCAAGGAAAGCTCACAGCGAGAATTTCGGTAAAACCTCCCCCTAAAGGATTCAAGTTTGTCGAGAGGTCCACCAAGAGGACACATTCTATAAGTGATGAGATGCTACAAGTATTCAATTCTCTTGTGAAAGAACTCCCTCAAGAGTTGTCCTTTGAAGAAGCATGGAGAGAAATACCATCTTTGAGAAAGTGTTTCTCACAAAGCAAAAAAGAAGATTTCATGATTGAGGAGCTATTTGATCAAGCTAGGAATCCTCAAAAGTACTTTAAGATCCTTTGCAAAACCTTCGATCCAGGTCCTTTCACCATCTCTTGTTCTATTCGTGGTTTCAACTTTGACGATGCACTTTGCGATTCGGGTGCCGGAATCAACGTTCTTTCAGAATCTCTTGTGAGAATGATGAATATCACCAACCTTCGGCCATCACGAACAAGAATTTCACTCGCCAATGGTGCATCTACACTTTCATTGGGAGAAATTTTAATTGCTCCTTGAATATTGGAGATTGCATTGTTCTGGTAGACTTCGAAGTGGCGACTATAAACGATTCTTCAACACCTTTCATCCTTGGAAGACCAATCTTAGCCGCTTCTGGAGCTATCATGGACTATCCTCTAAAATGGATATCCTTCACTAACATAGACACTCGTGTCTATCATTATGCCGCACCGCCGGGATTTCGAGCTAAACAAACTCGATACATTCCTTCTGAGAAAAGAGAAGTGTCGATCAATGAGCCAAAAAAATTCGATGAAGATGGAGAATACGACTTAAGGAGACATCATTTACATGCTAAAGGCAACCTCAAGCCTTTAGAAGACCTTCCACAATCCTAAAAACCCAAGGAGTCGAGCTATAACACTTAAAACAAGCGCTTTATGGGAGGCAACGCATATTTATGTTTTTGATTTTGTTAATTTGCTTATTCTAAATTCTTGGATTTGATTTTATTTTCATTTTTATTCATTATTTTATATATCTATGAATTTTTCAGGCTTCTACAAAAAAAAAAAATTTAAAATACAAACAAATGTGTTTTTAAGAAGAACGATGAAAAGGAGATAGAACATGACTTGTTCAGTTCATGGAATTAATGGAGCACTATATCAGCATGGACGTTTTTCAAATTTGGTATGCACGAAGGAGACAGTCTTATGAAGCTATAGGAAAAAGCAGAACATGATTTGCTATTATGGTTAGCAAGTTATGATTGATTGAACAAGACCGTCAAGGAAGGTTACGAAGCCGCAACTTCAAGCTTCTTCACAGATCAAGCCACGATGACCAAGGCTAGAATCTTCATACCATTGGAAAGATCTCGTTCTCAAGATCCGTATATCTTTCGAATCTCAAATCCGATGTGTATTGACAAAGAAAAACCTCGAAGAAAAATTGCATGGACCGCGACCAACGCACCCTTTTCCGCGACCGAGGCCCATACCGGACCAGATATCGGCCCGCGTCCTCGACCGGTATCACGTCTCGATTGCCCCGCATCACGAGTGACCGAATATCGGTCATGCATATCGGTCCGAAATTGCGACCGATATTCAGGACCGATTACCCCAAACCGCGACCATTTCCTTCCCGCGTCCTGCAACACTAACCCACGGCCCCGACCATTATTCTGACCGGTATGCGACCCGTGCATCATCTCGTCCATCATTCACTCAGCCCGCCTCATCTCATCATCCTTCCTGCGTGTCAAAAATATCGGACAACGGTACCGACCAAAATTCGGTCCGGTACGCGACCTCCCGATCCTTCCCGATCATAACCGTCTCGCGATCTTCCTGCATCCCGCATCCTTCCCGCCTCGTCCCGTGTTCGACCCTATACCGGCCCACACCACCGACCGGTACCACGACCGGTATTACCTCGTCCCGCGACTCCAACTCCACCAACCCCCGTCTCATGCCACAACCCGCCTTGGACCCGAGCCACAACTCGAGGATCTTTGACCGCGACTAGCCACCCGACACCTAGACCGGAATTGATCGAACCGCGTCCCCATCAACCACCACACCATTGGAGTCACAAGGCATGGACCACCGAGCCACCGATTCGAACCACCGAGCCGACCACCTAACCATTTGGTCAAAAGAGGTTAATTTTTCCCTTTTCACTCTTTTAATTATTTTCCAACCATTTTTGTACACATAATTTTTAAGAACCAATGTATTTTTGCATATTCATGATTATTTAACTAAAAATTATTTTATTCACGAATTTTTGCATTAGAAATTAAAATATTGGTTAGATTTAAATGGTTTTAAACATGGTTTTCACATCTTGACATATTCATTGATTTCACTTAGATTGATAGTTCTTAATAATTTGGATTCATTATTTTGATTTTTTTTTGTTTAATATCTATTTTTCTTTCCCTTGGACATGGAATTCAATACAATTGTATTGAGGACTAACATCCAGGATGAATTTAACAAGTGATTTCAAGTGTTTTTGCAAGGATATATTGCTATTAAACAGGATTTCCAAGAGATTTCATTGTGGACGCACAATTCAATCGTCTTAAGCATTTTCCACCATTCAAAAGAGATGTGATCGAAAGAGAAGACATTGGAAATACAAAGCATGGTTTTGATTCATACGGGATACCCAATGCTCAAAAACAACGAATATCTAAGATTGATCGCGACAACCTAAGATTTTTGCCAAAAATATCTAAGCTCACCGGTACTATCATTTTATTCTCTATCTTTTTTATTCTTCTTTTCAAATAAATTTTCATCATTACTCCCTTAATTTGATTTACTTTTACACCGGGGACGGTGTAAGTTAAGTCTAGGGGGATTGTTGTTACTAACACGTTTGTTAGTGTTTGGTTTTTATGTTTTTAAAAGGATTTTTCAAAATTTATTTAAAAAAATCGTTTTTATTAAAAAAAGAATAAGATAGGAATAATGACACTTTTCTAGGATTGACGTTTTGATTTTGCGTTGCAGGGTTTGTTCATGACAATCGATTCAGAAACCTCATGATGGAGCTTCCACCCAGAAAATTTATACTTGCAACTTTTTGATGGATATGATTTTGACTCTATAATTGGACTACTAATATGATTTTTGATCCCTTCTTATTAAGAATGTTAGATCAAGGAAACGAATCACATATTCATGACATCTTATCCTTTTTTACCACTCTTTGTTGTCATGAATGGCCAGCTCATCTTTAGTTGGTACCCTACCTAAAAACAGTTTACCTTCTTTCAGACCTCATGCATTCTCTTTTAATTTCACACTTGCAGATATGTGCAAAAACGTCGGACAGAAAAGGAACGACGCAATTTTTCAATCACTAAGAGATGCGACGATTTGGAAAAGAATGGTGGAGTACAAAGAACGAATTACAAAGAGCTTGGCCGTGCCTTGGATGCTTAAAAATATGGTAACAATTCGTGCCTATACTTTACTTATATCAAAGAGATACCGTTTTCCCCCTTAAAAATAAAAATAAAAGAAAGAAAAAAATAAAAAGAAAGAGAAAAGAAAAAGAAAATCTAAGGGAAAGGAAAATGGTTGTCTAAGAGTCTTATGGCCAAAGAATACCCAAGGAATGTCATGATACAAAAGAAGAGACGAGTAGAAGAGATTTCAAGTGATTCCCAGAGAAAAATCTAAGTCTGGGGGAGAAATACATGAAGAAGTGGTTGGAAAATTGTGGACATCAATAGGTCCATTCTGAAACGACCCGACCCAAAAATTTAAAATTTTTCTAATTAAAAACCCGGATTATCAATATCACAAACGATAATCTTCAACGGTCCAATCAAACATGCGGAATATATAACCATTAAATCAATTCACAACACAACAATTTTAACGAATCCCATATTTCATTAAATAGTAAACCAGTTCACCAATCAACCAATATCAATAAACAATATCTAATGACTAACAACTTAACAATTCCATAGAACGACAATCCAAGTGAGACCCTAAATCATCTCTTCTTCCTCGCCACGATTCCACGATCACAGTTTCTCTTTACCTGCAACACATGGCAAAAAGAGTTGCGTGAGTATTATCACAAATACTCAGCGACGCGGTCATCCCGTCTATAGGCTATTTAAATACAAGTATAAACAACCAACACAATACCAGGATGAACACAGAAACAAGCATACACGAACAAGCAACAAAACCAGTCCAGAATACACCGTGTCGATCGACAGGCCTCACTGTGTCGATCGACACAACCACTAGGTGTCGAAGAACACAGGCCTCGTGACGATCGACACACCCCTTCGGTGTCGATCGACACACCCCTTCGGTGTCGATCGACACGACGTCGCATAACCCAGAAACGAGTCAATCCTCACACGACTCGAATCTGATGCGATCCGTCGAGTCTCCTGCAAAAATCCACACACAAACACACGAAACTACCAAGCAGTCATATTCCATTGACTCCCTATACTTATACAAGCCTACGGTCACGCACTCACCTTGATTAGGATTGAAAAGGATGAAGAACGACGAAGAACACGAAGAACAACCTCTGATTCGTCCCTCCCAGACCCAAATCAACCCAGCAACAATCCTTCCTCGTTCCCAACAGCCTCCTACGAGATCCCCAGCTCAAGAACACACAAATCCTAACAATTCTCTCTGAATTCTACTTTTGAAGAACCAAAAACGGCCAGAACTGTTTCTGCCTTTTATATCGAACCCTAGGGTTCCCTAAACCGGCCCACCAAACCGGCCAATTAAACTGAACCTGCCGGTCTAATTTAACCCCGTGTCGATCGACACACACTACCCTGTGTCGATCGACACCACCAAAAATCCACTTTTTGGTTCACGGGCGTTACACATTCTCTCTTGCGATTTTGCATAATATCTCGCACCCAGAGTCTATGGTAACCTCACCACTAAAATCAGCCTTCCCAAATACCTAGCGCCGTCTTCCTTGAATGATGTTCTTGATGGGAAGTATTCATTAAATCTAAGAGAGTAGAAAGAGTCAATTGATTTGAAGTTGAGATTTTTGCAGGGATAGAGATTTAGAGTATGGACATGTTGCGAATTCGTGATGGAAGAAGATGATAACGTCTATGAGCTAATCTTGTTTCATGTGGATTACAGGTTTAGAATTTGATGCAACGATCCAAATGATATGTGAGTTCCTCCAAATTTCAAACCTCTTCTCAATTCTTGACGATTGTTTTCTTGAGAACAAGCAAAAGATAAGACTGGGGGAGTTGATATACCCTATATTTTACTACTTTTACTATCTATTTTACTATGTTTTTTATATATATTAATAAAGCTTTTCGACCAAAAGAGGTAGTTTTCTCGTATATGTAGATTTTAAGGTCTTAACAGATTTTATCATCAAAAGGATGTAAAATGGATCAAAAAGAGTGTTATCTATGACGCAGCTACTCATCCAAGTCAAAGGAACCAAGCCAAGTCATTTTATCTTGAAGATAATGCACATTCTCAAACTGCACAGAACGTATATGCCAGAAGTTCACTAATGAACGGAGGTTCAAATCAATTGGGAATTTATTTAAAATTGGTATGGAGATAGCCCTTTGAGTTATATTTCCAATGGAGTTGGAATTACATCAATTGGAGCTTTAATTTGGAAGATACACCCGAAACACTGAGGACATGTCAATCTGCCTTTGAAGTAAAGTGAGTGCAGAATGGAGTCAAGCAGTCGGCCATAACAGCCTAAATCAATACCTAAACATGTATTTCGTTTTTTTCTTGTTCTTAATGCATATTTTATTTTAGAAGCCTTTAAGAGTAGTTCGACTTTGCCCTATTGCAAAGAGATGAGATCTAATCTCTTACGCTTTGTAGATCAACGATTTATACTATGTCTATGTGCTTTACTCTTGCTGCTATGTGTTGCAAAACATGTTAGAGTATTAGTTTTGATTTGATTTCTATGCACTTTCTTAATTCTATGTCATCACATACTTAATCGTTTAGAGTTTTATTCTAGAATTGATTCTTCATCTTTATTTATACTCAAAGCACGAACTGGCTTAGCTACCCAGGGACTGATCTTAGGTTGATATACTCTCCAAAAACTTGTTATATCTCTAGACCTAGTATTCGATGAGCTAGGCATCTTAACAATTCGATAGGTTAGTTAGGGAGTCTAGTGAACAATCAATCTTGAGCATAAAGCATGTTTTCACCTTGTAATAACCTCCGATAGTTGAGCCTATTAGGGTGTAAAACGTAGAAGGTTAGTTACGTCACGACAGTGGGATGACCTTACCTTAGTGATATGAGTTCTAGAATAACTAGTATTAAAATCCTAAATCGATTGCTTGTGTTGCATATGTTTTGTGAATTGCTGGAATTCTCATCTTAATTGATATTTATCCCTTTACTTTTATTGCTTGTTATTTGCTTCCATTAAAAACCCCAAAAACCAAATAATATGTTCCCTTAGCTTAATTTGAATCATATAGGTTTGTAGTGCATTCATCACTTAGTCCTCAGTGGATCGTCCCCTAAGTACTACAATTGTCTTCACTATGCACTTGCAGTTTTCTAGGGTTATAAATTGAAAATCTACTTGCATATAAACCCTCACATCGAAGTTTTATACACATCAACTATCTAGCCACCATCGCCGTCATCTTTCTATATGTGCAACCGTTGCTTTCAAAGCCGCTGTAGCTTTCTACCTAATCTATCGCTGCCGCTTCTTAAAGCTGCTGCCTAAATCTCTACTACAACTATATATTTTTCAGCGTGGTACAAGTGATGGACGAGGTCGAGCTAATATCGCTCGTTCTGCATCACCCAATGCTTCAACCACAATTTCTACCACTACTTCAACGCTTGTGCTATCACCTGTACCATTCGCTGAATCACCTCAGCCGACTATTCCGACAACTACAACACTACTACTCTACGTACTACACCCCTGTTGCTCTACTTGAGGAACCCTACGACCGGTTATAAACGTCGTTGATAACCTGATGGCAAGGTATATTGCTGATATTATGAAGATTTGTCCAATCTCATACGTGTTACCACGTATGAGCTTGCCGGAAGGTATTGGGAGATCGAGAGGCTGAGCTCGGCCAAGATCGAACGATCAAAATGTTAATCAAGATTATGGAAGAATTAAGAAAGATATAGAAGAATATCTAAAAATAGAAAAAGTACCATTATCTGTAGTATATATTATTTTTATATTAGTTTATGAAATTAGGTTATTAAATCTCTATATAACTTATGCACCTTCTAAAATTATTCTGATGAGAGTCTAATAATAATTCTTCCTAAACATTTTTTGTGTTTTACTCTCATCAATCTAATAAAGATTAATAGTTGTTCGACACTAGATAAAAAAAGCTGTAAACTTTCCAAGAAGAACTTCAAAAGATTAGTAATTAGTTGGTAGTTGTTACTCCAATCCAAATGACTTTAAATTATTTATATATACGTATATACAACCTTTAGAATGAAATGCTACAAACACTTTAAACTATAATAATATGTCGGGTAACAAGATGGTATTATATTACTAATTACGTGACTCATCCACTTACACGCGAAAAAATTTATTTATAATTTTTTTTTTATTTTTACACTTTATAAATATGAATTTTTTTTTGTTATAGACATTGTTGTGATATTTTTGTTGTTAGTTTTTTTTTTCAACAATATTTTTTGTTATTTTAAAAGTTTAGTCTTACCATTTTAGTATTTCATAATTTTATGATTTCATATAAGTAAACGTGTCAAATCAAAATGTATAATTGTAACGCCTCGACTGCCGTCGAGCTATCAGTATGAAGGGGAAATCCTCATCCCCTCGAGAGAAATCTTCATCTCTTAATAACATACGGGGGAAATCCTCATCCACTCAGGAGAAATCCTCATCTCCTAATGGGCCCCACGCCCACTCTCGGCCCGTGGGCCCACCCCTCTCTGACGGTTGGTGCGTTAGTCCGGGAGGCTCGAAAGACTTGTTTACTGACCCTGCAAATCACCACGTGATCTTTTCACGTGTTTTGTCCTCACTCACACGGTACTGGAAATGACTTCCCAGTAGGTCACCAATCCTTAAATTGCTCCAGCCCAAGCACGCTTAACTCTGGAGTTCTCTCTGGATGTGTGACGGAAAAGATAAGTGCACTTTGGTGATATAGGTAGTCAAATCAATTCTCTTAACCCTCTCCGCATGCACCACATATTTCAGAAACTGGGATGTTACAATAATAATTTCATACATTGAAATGCACACGGGATAATTGCAAAAATAACACTTTTAGTGTGTCCATTTTTAAAAATGCCACTATAGGTTGTCCATTGCAAAAGTTCCACTAATTAAGGATTTTTAAACCTTAAAACTTAAAATTCTAAACCCTAAAAAATGTTTTGACCTCAACCAAGCCATAAACCCTCAAAACGAAACCCTAATACAATACAGTTAACCCAAACATAAATGATATATTGAATAAATGATTTTTAAAACGTGGTATCTTTGCAAAGATTTTGAAAAAGTGGCATTTTAAAAAAAATAGCACTTTAAAAGTGGGATTTTTCAAAAATTCTCAGTGCAGAATCTATTATATAAAAGTTGAGATTTCTCTCATTAAGATTGAACCCGGCCTCTACTTGCTCATTCTTAAATATATGTATCAAAAAATTGTTCGGCGATAAACATATTAATAATAGAGTATTTGCACCCAATGACAATACTATTGGGCCTAATTAGAGAATGACAAGAGCAGTTTCGTTGTTACTAGGGAGAGAATATTTTGCCCTTGTTTGTGCCTCTACTACCCCCACTCGCAACCCTACTTCTCCCTCCTCTCCTGACACACGCATTAAACCGCCACGATTCACCAAATGATTTTGTGTGTGAATGGAAATTACATTTTAATTTTCTTTTTCATTAAAATGGCTTCTTTTGCTTTATCTCGCCCAAGTCAATAAAAATTCTAAAATTATTCTTTTTGCACATCTAAATGTTCCGTCTTCTCTCTATACCATCATATCTTTTTCTCCATTTCGTTCTTATCTCTGCTTCTTTACCACAGATCCTTTCGATATTCCTTTTTTACACCAATTTTGTGGTACAAGATCTTGTATTTTTCGACTTTCTTCTTGTTTTTGCTTTAAAATCAACTCTCAATACACATAACGTTGTTATTTGTCGATTCAGATTATTGTTCCCTTATTCCGCAGTTGTAAAAGTGTCATGCATGTTTTCCTTTGTGTATCGATTCGTTTTTTGCCCATCTAAGTTTCAATTTTGGTGTGCTTGTTAAGGATTTTTAGTTCATTCTTAGGTTTTGCAGATCTAAATTTATTTTACTGCATTATGCTAAAACAATGGGTGCTCTGTATCTATGTTCATTCTTAGTTCATTCTTAGGTTTACTTTGCTAAGTAATATCTTACGGATCTATGTTGTCACTTTTAATATTAGTAAATCGATTGATTTAGTACATGTTTGTTCATCTCTATGTCTGATTCTTGAATTCTTTTTCTTGCTTTATGTATAGAGAATTGATGTGGCCGAGATAAGGTTTTGTATGTGAAGATGAAAAAGTGAAAGTTATGGGTTTTAAGTTCTTTTTCTTTGTTGCTCTGTTTTTTCTTCACTTTTATGATTTTTGCATTCTTTCCCAAGTAGGACCGGTAAGTTCATCTGCTAAACCATATTCATAACAAGCTATGTCTTTTCATAATTTGTTAAAACGTTTAATATATCATATAAATATAAAATTGTACCTCTAACTTTCTACATAACAAGATAAATAAAATTTGTAGATTATATTAATTAGCTATGCATAAATATACATGTATATTTTGTTAAAATAACTAGTTATTTTAATGCGTAACTTGCTACAATTTTTATTGTAGCATTTAAAGACAACAATAGACCTCTATTTTTTTACTTAACGAGGTAATTAATTATAAAACCTAGTATTTTTTATGTCAATTTTCTATTTAATTAGTGCGCTACAAAAAAATATAAACCGTTATTAAATAAAATAGAGGTCTATTTTATATGAAGTACATTTGTAAAATGACAATGTCAAAACTTTTTCACTGAACATATATATTAACATGTTATTTTTACATGTAACAAGACAGTATTATATATAGCGTGTTATATTTTCTTGTTATATATAATTTATTGTTTTTTTATCTCTTGTAATTTTGAGTTACTAGATTCTGTCGGTACCGTTACTCCACATAGACTAATTTTAGTTTTGAGTTTCTGTTGATTATCGAAAAAGAAAATGAAGAAGAAAGAGATGAGAGGAAGAAGAAATTGCAGAAGGAGAAGACGAGAGGAAAAAAGTGACAACTAGTAAAAATGCATTAAATATGCAATTATTGTTGTCATTATCTTCAGTTCTTCCCCATGCGCAGCACAAACAAAACATGTTTTCTATTTGCTGCAATTTGATTTTTTTCGGTACCCTTTTGTTAGTTTCCTAAGTCTCAATTTTTCTTTGCTATTTTTTTAATTAGTTTATTCCATCTTGTCATTTACCAAATTCACTCTTAAAAATATAGCCATTTTGTCTAAAGAAGAGAATTGGAATCCAAGTGCATATTTAACAATAAGAAAACACAAGAATTTTTATAGAAACCAACGTGCAGGGTATGCATAAGTCAGTAAGTATGTAGTAATTTTTTGTTTTACTCTCTTTTAAGTTGGAGGTTTAAATTTTGGATGGCTTTTATATAAAGGAAAATTGAAAATAAAGGATATTTTTTTGGGAGTTTGTCCATATATACTTTTGTTAATAGAGTTTGGTGATATACACCTTTGTAATAATTTACATCCTATTATACCCCTAATTCTATCATATTTACGCTTTTAGATTTACTGAATTCTGGAAAAAAAAAATGTATTCTAAATTCTTCAGAATGTAATCTCACAATATATTTGATTTCTTAAACTGTTAGATTCATTTAAAGATTTAAAATATTTAGTTTCCTTAATTTTTGGGATTCTATGTATAGAAGAATACGTATTCTAAATTTTGAAGAATGTATAGCAAATAGAAGAATATGTATTCTAAATTTTGAAGAACATAGAGCAAAGTCCAGTTGACGTATTCTGAAATTGTCTTCCAAAGTTTGTAGAACGTTAGTGTATTCTAAACTTTTTAGAAAATGTACAATATTCATATTACGTAATCTGAATGTTTTGGAACATTTATAAATTTCAGAAAATATATTCTACACAAACTATAATGAATTTATAAGTTTAAAATTTAACCTCTTGGTTATCAAACGACAATTGCTCATTTGATAAAAAGTCTTATTCAATTATTTCTCACATATTTAACAAAAACAATTTGGAAAAATTTAATTATTTATACAAAAAAGGGTAATTTAGACGTAAATGAGATATTTCAAATAAAGATATAGGTGGACAAAATCTATAGAAGATGTCTTTTATTTTAAATTTTCTCTTTATATAATGGGGGGAGTGGCATATTATCGGTTAGGGTTTTGGGTTTTATAGTGGCCAAAAAAATTTACTAGATTTAAGTTTTATTGATGAGGCCAAAATATTTTATTAGATTTAAGTTTAATTGGTGAGATTTTTTTTGTCAACCAAACTATTAACTAAAAAATACCACCAGAATTGGTAATCCAATTAGGCAGAATGTTGCTTATATATAAAAATGTAAAAGCTCTAACTCGTGCAAAACGGGACAAAAAGTCCGCATTTAAATTAAGAGAACAAGAAATAAAAGTTAAGGAAGATCGGGGAAAACGATCTCACAACTCCTTGAACTTAGCATATAAGATCGAGAACGCATACCACTCTTTTGGATACCGCAGATATCTAATTGGTGAGATTTTTTGGTGAAGATAGTTGCAAAGATTTATTGGTCACAATGCCATGTCATAATTTTTATGTGAGATGGATTAGTAGGGTGTCATGTCATAATTTATTTTTATGAGAGTGATTGTAAAGATGACATATAAACATCTTTTCACAAATAAGTTCTCAAATAATATATAAGAAATGAGAGGTGCTTCACAACTTCTTGGGTTATTTAAAGAAATAATTAATTCGTCTTATATTTTTAAATATAAGTTGTTTTGATGGTTTTTTTGTTTTCAAATATAAATTGTTTTTCACAACTATAATTATTTTATGACTGGTTAAACTACTTTTATTATATATTAAATGATATATATATATATATATATATATATATATATATATATATATTTTGTAATATATGCGATTTTATCTAAAACAACTTGAAACAGAATTTTACCTAAAAAAAAAAAATTTTGAAACAGAAAAGATGGAACTTATCTAAAACTCGTCGATAGTTATTTGCAATACAACTGAATTATAAAAAACGTTTGCCCATTGTGCAAACTATTTCTTCGTATGAATTAAAATGAACTAAAGATAAAGATAGAAAACAACAAAGAGAAATATGTGGTTCAGTGTTTGCTATTTTTGTCCATTTCTAATTGTTTTTCTAGGAAATTTTATGGACTACATTTCTTCTATTTTTAGAAGAAAACAAATAATACATATATGAATTAGATGATTGTGGCATAAGCATTCCATCAAAAAAAAAGAAAAAAAAAACTTAAAAGCAAAAAAAATATTTAAAGGTGTAAATGTGGTTGGTTTTATCACTTTTATGGTGATTTTTTTGTTGATTTCAACATGTAATATACATTATGATCTATGAATTTCTTTGAAGTCTAGCTAATATATGATTTTGGTTTGATTTTATGATTATTGTGTATTATTTTCAAATAAAATCAGATCTTTAAACATATTTAACAAAAGTTATTAGCTAATATAAAAAAGAAAAGAAGAATGACTATTTTTTTGTCTTGTTTAAAGTTTGTATCAGCGTTTACACTTTAAAAAACCTAAATTGATAAAACAAAAAATAAAATATTCTATTTTTGAAAGATTTAAATTTTTTGTGTAAGAAATTGAGAATGTAATGTCGTCACAATATATTCATTTTTCTTAGCCATAGAATTTGAATGTAGTTTCTTACATATTAATCACTAATGCAGGAATATGAAGAGGAAAGGCTGAGACCGAATATGAAGAGGAAAGGCTGAGACCGAATATTCTTGTCCAAGCGGCCTAAACGAGAAACCCGGGTTAATTGAAGCTTGTAATAAACCTATAGGTGCACTAGTGTAGGAGCAAAAAAATAAGATTATAGAAATGCAAATTAAGGACAGAAAATAAACGATATATAAAAACGATTTTAGAAAAATAAACAGAGACGAGATATGATTTATCTTTTTAATTCATAAGATCTCCAGTAATGTGACGGATTTTTTTGAGATTCTGAATTCCAGAATAAAACTGTGTTAGACTATAGCTGTGACTCTCGACTATAGAAAATACCAACTAAGAAAAACTAGGATATACTCTCAAGACACTTATTTTTAGAGAAAAAAAAGTGAGAGGGAGATTGCTAAAAAATTTGTAGAGTAAATGTATGTAAGAGTGTAGAGAAGTGAGAGATGGGAGCATATATATAGCCTTCTCACGTTCGCCAAAGAAACGTAGAGAATCAAGAGCAATTAATTCCATATTGACTATTAAAATCAAATGCTCAAGTCAGAACAAATTTTAAATTTGTCCGTTTCATATTTTCTCTTTAAAGCCATTATCAAACCGTCTTATACACATTAAGTGAGCCATCAAAAGTCCAAAATCAACATTTTAATGTCGATTATTTTAATAGCAACGTTTTTGAAATCAAAATTTTGAGAAGATATTTTCTGATTGTTTAATCAATATGATTATCACACATATTTGATTAATTTGGCACAAAAGATTGAAAAGTATTGGACTTATAATCTTTTTAGCAAATCTCAAATCTAATCCCAAAACCATATATGATTTTAAATTGGGTTGAGATTGGTATATCTTCTCTAGTGTAATCTCAAGAATTTAAACCTTATGACTTTTCTATGAGCCTAATGACCCATTTTTTATTCACATAATCCAATTTAATCATATAAATTATTTGGTCCATGAAGCTTTAATTAATGTGAGATTAAAATTAGTCCAACAATCCTCCACATTAATAGAAATGGCCCTAAACAAATGAAGACTCGGTAGACTCAAATGACTCAACTGACTAGACTAACTAGACTAAACATACAGATATTTCGAGAATATAAGCGAAAAATCATTGTGTATGAGAAGATAGCATTTTTCAGCTTTGAACCACTCATTTTAATATCTATCAGATTTACTTGGCAAGATGGTAAACATGATGTCATGAACCATCCAGATTTTTGTGTAAACCTAGACAATAGTCATAACC
This sequence comes from Arabis hirsuta, assembly GCA_964056655.1. Classification (NCBI taxonomy): domain Eukaryota; kingdom Viridiplantae; phylum Streptophyta; class Magnoliopsida; order Brassicales; family Brassicaceae; genus Arabis; species Arabis hirsuta. The sequence goes on from OZ053308.1 coordinate 19,253,531, forward strand.
CAGTTTCATTTTCTTGTAGAACTTAGTTCTCTATTGGGTTCATTGTGGCCATGAACATGTCTGGTATCATGAGTGGATTCAGAGAATATATAGCCTTCGTTCATTTTCCTAGAAACGGCTTTTTTCCCACTCACTAGGTGATATGTCATTAGACTTTGTTTTATGAAGTATCATATAATACTTCACGTATATATCAAACCTATGGTGAATATAATAAAAAGCTAAGCTTATCAATTTTAATATAGGAAGCACTGTATATCATCTTAGGAACTGGGTATTTTTCCAGTGCTTGTAGTAGAGTTAGTTTGAATTAGTTGACCCTAATGACCCATTTTTTTTCACATAATTCATTTTAATCATATAAATTATTTGGTCCATGAAGCCTTAATTAATGTGATATTAAAATTGGTCCAACAATCCTCCACGTTAATAGAAATGGCTCTAAACAAATGAAAACTCGACAGACTCGAATGACAAAACTGACTAGACTGACTAGACTAACTAGACTAAACAGACAGACTTTTCGAGAATATGAGCGAAAAATCATTGTGTATGAGAAGATAGCATTTTTCAGCTTTGAACCACTTATTGTTAATATCTATCAGATTTACTTGGCAAGATGGTGAACATGATGTCATGAACCATCTGGATTTTTGTGTAAACCTAGACAACAGTAATAACCCAATTTCATTTTCTTGTAGAACTTAGTTCTCTATTGGGTTCATTGTGGCCATGAACATGCCTGGTATCATGAGTGGATTCAGAGAATATAGCCTTCGTTCATTTTTCTAGAAACGGCATTTTTCCAACTCACTAGGTGATATGTCATTAGACTTTGTTTTATGAAGTATCCTGTAATATTTCACGTATATATCAAACCTATGGTGAATATCATTAAAAGCTAAGCTTATCAATTTTTATACAGGAAGCACTGCATATCTTCTTAGGAACTGGGTATTTTTCCAGTGCTTGTAGTAGAGTTAGTTTGAATTAGTTGTCCCTTTGAACCTACATCATGGGATCTCCCGTCATGGTAGGTGGGGTTTCCATAAAAATTTCTCAAAATAATAGGTTTTAAACACATTCTTTTTTATGACTGAACTACTTGATGTTTTGGTAAACCTTTAGTAAACGGATGAACTAGATTTTCTACCGATTTTATATAGTCTGCTTTGATTACACCAGTTGAGATCAAGTGTCTAATGGTTTTATGTCGTCTCCGGATATGACGAGATTTACCATTGTAAAGAGTGTTTAGTGCCTGTGCGATAGCAAATTGACTATCACAGTGTACACGTAGTGCCGAAACTAGTTGTATGTCCGATTGCAGCCTTTTTATGAGGTGGTACTGTGACTTTTGCTAAGCACCCCCACACTTTGAGGTATTTGTATGAAGGTACGTTACTTTTCCATAGTTCATATAGCGTTTTGCCAGTAACTTTGTGTGGAATTTTGTTAAGGATATTGTTTGTGGTGAGCAAAGCTTCCCCCCCCCCCCCCATAGCTTCTGGGATAACCCAGATTCTTGTAACATTGCAGATTGTGATCGAATATGCTGTGTGAAGTTGAGATCCTTGTCTATCTCGTGGCAAAATTTGAGCTCGATTCAACGGTGGAAACATCTTCATCTGAGGCGAAACATCTTTATCTGAGGCGAAACATCTAACATATAAAATCTATTTTTTTTCTTTAAAAAGGCTTGTTTCTCCTCTTTTTAGGCCCAAAATGCTCTAATTATCTACAAAAGCTTTAAGACCCACGAAAATACTAAAAATAACAATTAAATTTCAAAACCAAGTTTTTTATTAATTAAAAATCCAATTAAAACATAGTAAAAATCGGTAAAATATGGTGTATATCAACTCCCCCAGACTTAAACCTTTGTTTGTCCTCAAACAAGCGCCAACATAAGTATAGAAGAAAGGTTTGAAAATCACGGGTACTCACTTATCTTGGGAACTTAGCTATGCCCCATTGACTCCCGACATTTGACAAATCGCTCCAGAACGTTTTCGCCGAATTCCAGCACAACCATTGCAAGTCTTGTCCATAAACCTCAACCTAGAAAAACCCCAACTTCACAACATCCAAACCGTCTACATTGATCAATGATAATGGAATCTCTTTAAAGGATATCATTCGGGGTAGACGACGCTAGATATATATTAAAGGCTTTTAGAGGTGGAGTTAAGAGTGTTTAAGGGTTACCAAGCGCTCCGGAGGATGCAAACCTTATGCAAAATCGCAAGAGATAACGGACCTGTTGATGCCCACAGTTTTCAATCACCCAATAATACTCTCCCAGTTTAGAATACCTTTAGGTTTCAATTAGCTTCCTCCACACCGTCAATAAATCCACCATCATCCATTGAGGAAGTCTATTCTTTCTCAAGTACAAGTAGCTGAAACACATAAGAATAAACAAAAGAAAAGAAAAATTAGAAAGCAAAAAAAAATCAAAAAAAAAAATTCTAGTCTAAACTCTATTCTAAAACCCAAAGGCGACGCCACTAGTCCCCGGCAACGGCGCCAAAAACTTGATGGGTATCAATTTTTTACCTTAGACTAGACAAAGAGTAGTCGCAAGTGCACGGCGATCGAAGTAGTACTTAAAGGTCGAATCCACTAGAGACTGGTAGGACACTAAAGGTTTTTGAAAGATAATTAATCTATGATGAAATATGGGGTTTGAGATGATGTGATTAAATAAATGTCGATGGTAAAGCAATGAAAACAAACGTTGGGCAGCAGGAAAATCTCAGGGTTCATGAAGCAATTAATTCAGGAACTAGTAACACCGATATAGTCAAGTATGCAATCCAGTCATAAATTAACCATAGTATTCTCATATCAATGATTAAACATGTCTAACAACCTAATTCTTTCAGGTTATGAAAGTGAAAAGGAAGACACACCGCAGAAGTTGATATAAAGCTCATCCAATATAAATCTAGCAAAGGGGGATTCTTAACTTGAATTCACTTAACAATATTAGCCAACCGGCTCTCGCAATAAAGACTAATATATCGATCAACCTAATACTCGACTCTCGTAAAGCAATCGGATGGATGATATGCATAAAGGGGAATAAGATTTGATATGTAACCTGATCCTTAACACTACTCTCGTAATGATAAAGTTCAAGCTCATTTATACTAGTTCCGATCAATCAATTATGACTCCCTAACACGACTCTCGTAATGATGAGGTTCAAACTCGTAAAGATCCTAACCCGGTTCTCGCAATGATAATCAAACTCGTAAAGATCTGTAACATCCCAGTTTCTGAAATATGTGGTGCATGCGGAGAGGGTTAAGAGAATTGATTTGACTACCTATATCACCAAAGTGCACTTATCTTTTCCGTCACACATCCAGAGAGAACTCCAGAGTTAAGCGTGTTTGGGCTGGAGCAATTTAAGGATGGGTGATCTACTGGAAAGTAATTTCCAGTACCGTGTGAGTGAGGACAAAACACGGGGAAAGATCACGTGGTGATTTGCAGGGTTAGTAAACAAGTCTTTCGAGCCTCCCGGACTAATGCACCGACCCTCGGAGAGGGGTGGGCCCACGGGCCAAGAGTGGGCGTGGGGCCCATTAGGAGATGAGGATTTCTCCTGAGGGGATGAGGATTTCCCCTATATGATATTGAGAGATGAAGATTTCTCTCGAGGGGATGAGGATTTCCCCTGCATACTGATAGCTCGACGACGGTCGAGGCGTTACAAGTGGTATCAGAGCGAACCCTAACGAGTGTGTGAGTCACATTATCAGGGGTAACGATCCTGGTATGCAACGAGGACGTTGCGATCAGTTAGTAGGGGTGATTGTAACATCCCAATTTCTGGAACTATGTGGTGCATGCGGAGAGGGTTAAGAGAATTGATTTGGCTACCTATATCACCAAAGTGCACTTATCTTTTCCGTCACACATCCAGAGAGAACTGCAGAGTTAAGCGTGTTTGGACTGGAGCAATTTAAGGATGGGTGACCTACTGGGAAGTAATTTCCAGTACCGTGTGAGTGAGGACAAAACACGGGGAAAGATCACGTGGTGATTTGCAGGGTCAGTAAACAAGTCTTTCGAGCCTCCCGGACTAACGCACCAACCGTCAGAGAGGGGTGGGCCCACGGGCCGAGAGTGGGCGTGGGGCCTATTAGGAGATGAGGATTTCTCCTGAGGGGATGAGGATTTCCCCTGTATGTTATTGAGAGATGAGGATTTCTCTCGAGGGGATGAGGATTTCCCCTGCATACTGATAGCTCGACGGCGGTCGAGGCGTTACAAGATCGATCTAGATTTAATCAGAAATTGGTTAAACTAGCAATATGCAGGAGATTAAAGTATAGATGAAGACTCTACTAAACTCCTAAGCATGAAATATTCCTATTTATCGATCAATGAATAACTCCCCTTGAATATTCCTTAAACCTAACAATCAAACTACTCAATCATACAAGTGAAGATCATAACAAGAGTAGAAGGAAAATATTTTAATAAAGAAAGATTAGAAAACTTCTCTATGCTGGTACAAAGGTTGGAGGATTTCTCCTTGAAGATCAAATCGTAAGAGCTTCCTAAAAACCCTAAAATTAAAGGGTTAGAGCCAAAAGCTCCCCCAAAGAAAACTTGTAACTATGGTAGTGGCTGCGAAGGTGGTACTGATTTTCGTGGCCTGCTTCTTTTTAAATAGGTGAAGAAATCGGCTAGGTATATCCCCAAGAAGTTTAGGGATATTCATCGAAGATTTGGAAATCTCCATGTTTTCCGTATTTTGAACTTATCTTCATATCGCACCGTCGGATTTCTACGATCAAATATGATGTGTGTAGCTGAGATCCTTGTATATCTTGTGGCAAACTTTGAGCTCGACCCAACGGTGAAAACATATTCATACGAGGAGAAACATCTGACGGACAAATCTATCTTTTCTTTAAAAATGCTTGTTTCTCCTTTTTTTAGGTCCAAAACGCTCCAATTATCTACAAAGGCTTTAAGACCCACGAAAATACTAAAAAAAACAATTAAATGTCAAAACCAAATTATTTATTAATTAAAAACCCAATTAAAACATAGTAAAAATCAGTAAAATATGGTGTATATATCATGGATAATGCCCTTTTCAGCACATAATGCATTAAAAGGTCCATCATATTCACTTTCTCTATCACTTATAAACTATTTTAATAGTTTGTCTAAGTTGGTTTTCGACTTCGATCTTGTATTCTTTGAATTTTTCCAAGACTTCGTATTTACTACATAATAGATATACATAGCAGTATCTTGTACAATCGTCTATGAATGTTACAAAATAGACTTTACCGCCTCTTGTTTGTACAAACTTTAAGTCGCACAAATCTGTGCGTATTAAACCAAGAGGTTCGGTTGTTCTTTCAACATGAGGTTTGCAGTGGAAGACTATCCCCAATTTGAGGCATCAATGCACTAGATCCTTTTCCCGAGAGAACATTGTCCTCATCGATAGTCATGATTTGTATCAATAAGATAAACAGAATCAATATCAATAATGAATAAAGTGAAAGATCTTAAAGCGTGTTAATCACTATATTATTGTGTGGAATTTAATCAGAAGGTTTGTTTTCAAGAATGTAATTCAGAAACGTTTCGTGAAACTCGCTCAAAAGGCGTTCACGGAAAGCGATTGCAGAATTGTTTAAATATTTAATAAAAAAATTCAGATTAGATTCGAAACCTTCCGTGAAAGCGTTATAGAACGTTTGCAAAACTATGTTTCAGAGATAATAAAAATTAAAATCGTTTTGAATTCACGAAAAACTTATGAAAAAAATCGTGAATTTAATAGAGAAACGTTAAAAGCAACTGTTTTAAAAATTATTGAAGAAATTATCAAAACAGTAAGTCAAGTCTCAAAATATTGTTAAAAGCAAGAAGGAAATAAATCGTTTTCTCTTGCCAATTAACAAAACCAGAAGTCAAACTGAATTATGAAATCTAGTTTGACTTTCATAATTATGAAACCAGAAGTCACAAAACTGAATTTCGCTTTGAGAAAAATTTGCTCACATAACAAAAAAAAAGTAAAGGCACGTGAAGAATATTTTTTTCCCCCCTTTTTTTCTTTAAAAAATAAAATAAAAAAGAACGCAATTCTCAAACCAATTCAAGCGATAAACAGAAAACGGATTTTATGAATTAAGATTGTAGGAGTAAAAAAATCGGATTAAAGAAATGCGAATTAAAGAGAGAAGAATAGACGATATATGAAAACGATTTTAGAAAAATACACAGAGTCGAGATATGATATTTCTCGTTAATTCATAAAATCTCCCGTAATGTGACAGATTTTTTTGATATTCTGAATTCTAGGATAAAACTGTGTTAGACTATAGTCGCGACTACGGGTGGGCAAAAAATTTGAAACCGAATTATCGACGCAAATTCCATCCAAATTATCTGAACCGGACTCGAACCGATTCTCTAAAAATATTCGAATGGATTTTTCACACTTAGAACCGAAAATCCGAAATCGAACCCGAACCAAACTGAGAACCGAACGGATATCGGAAATATCCAAAATATAAACTAACTTAAATATATTTAGAGTTAAGATTTGGTATTTTCATGTAATTTTTGTAATTTTTATAGTTTTTTCTTAACTTTTTTTATTAACTCGGATATTGTGGATATATTTCAGCAAAAATAAACAATTTATGTTATTATTTGAACTATTACAATTTTTTTTGTTATTTTGTTTACGGTATTTTTGGATAATTCAAATAATAAATAATTAAATTGAACCAAATAGTAAAAGAAAGTGAAATAATTATAAATCTTTCGGATAATTTTTGAATATTTTTGACAATTTTAGATTATTTCGGATAATCCGAACCCGACAAAACTCGAACCAAAACTGATCCAAAGTTTTTAAATATCTAAAAGGGTATTATATCTTTAAACCTGAAAATCCAAAATACCGGATCCGAATCCGAACGGATACCCGAATATCCATCCCTAATCGTGACATTCGATTATAGAATATACTATGAACTAAGAAAAACTACGATATACTCTCGAAACATTTACTATTAGAAAAAAAAAAGAGAAAGGGAAATTGCTAGTGTTTTTATAGAGTGAAGTGAGAGATGGGAGCATATATATAGCCTTCTCACCTTCACCAAAGAAACGTAGAGAATCAAGAGCAATTAATTCCATATTGACTATTAAAATCAAACGCTCAAGTCATGACAAATTTTAAATTTGTCCATTTCATGTTTTCTCTTTAAAGCCATTCTCAAAACGTCTTATACACATAAGTGAGCCATCAAAAGTCAAAATCAAAATTTTAATGTCGATTATTTTAATAGCAACGTTTTTGAAATCAAAGTATTTTGGTTTTAGATTTTAAAAGATGATGTGTCAAAATAATACTTCTTCTGTATCATAATAGTTAATTTTTAAAAATTTGACATACAAATTAAGCATTAAATTCTCTAATTTTTCTAAATTAAAATATTATTTATCATTCATTTAAATACAATTCAACCTATTATAAATAAATTTGCAGAATATAAAAATTCATATCAAATAAAATCACATTTAATTTTATATTAAATACTGAAAAATTATCTAATTTAATACAAATTTTTTTCTTTCTAAAAAATCAATTAAAATGATACGTAAAGAGTACGTGTTAATGTACTAACTCCTAGTGAGAGACACCTAACTATTATATATAGGATAAAACGTTTTTACACTATTATTAGGTTTTGAAAGTTACACAAAAAATGATTAGGCGTTGAACGTTTGAGATCCACATATTCTTATTAGTGTCGGTAGGTCAGTGATATTTTTGTATCTGTGATAAATCCACATATTTATATTTATAAAATGTTACTTATGGTGATGAAGTCATATTCAACACTTTGGGTTGTTGTAGTGATATTTTCTACATATCTCCAAAAAACGTAATTATTTTACGTTTAACAGTTTTGATTTAATTTATATTTGTCATTTCGTTTTCCACTGAACAATAATAAAAATTTATACTTCTATATATATATATTACTATTTGGTGGTACCGGGTTTAGCATTCGTCACCCAGATCCCGACCCAGATCCGAATAAACTCGGAACTTCATCAAGAGGAAGGAGAACTGGGCCCAATAGATGAGTTCGGCTTAGGCCCAAGATAAATCAACCGATCTATGGGATCCGAATAAAAAAAAAGGGATAGATATGAATAATGGAAGATAACTTAGGATTAGGGATTTTCCATATTCTTTTAGAGTTTATTCGACCGATTCAAGACTTGTATAAATATTCTATGTAATTCTCTTTAAAAAGTATCTGCAACTTCATCAATACAAAGATATATTGTTTATTCCCTTTTATCGTCTTTCTTATTCTTAAGATTTTACTTAAAAAACCTAGTTCCTCAATTGTTTGGAAAAGATCTGAATAGTTTACGCGATCCGGATTCACCAATTGCCATCTGAGGGGACTATCCTAGAGACAGCGAACGTAATGAAGATCGAACCATAGATAAGCCAAAAAGGGAAAACCCGCTAATTAACAATAACGCTGACAAGGACACTGCAGAAATCAAGGTAGACGGAGGCCCACCGCATCCCATTCCCCAGACATTTGAGGTCTTGGGCCACTAGACCTTACAGTATTGCCACTTGCAAGCACTACAACAAAATGCTCATTGATAGCACATTATGATATGAAAGATGAGTTTGTGATTTTGTTTACTATATCATGGCATTAATACAATGCTACGATAAAAAATTAGTAAGCGTGAACCTAAAATCACTTATTCTACCAAACACTTGGCCAAAATTTTACTCAAGCGCCACACTTATTTCCCTCTTTTCCTCAAGACTTATTGACAAAATCTCAGACCTAATCGAAATCTCTCAAACCCACAAATCTCATCGAGCAACCACCGAAACTCGTTGTCGCCACCATCAAAGCTAGCCGCAACCACACTAATTTTGTCGCCGGCCACAATTTCGCCCTTTGTCATCGTCTACTGATCCATCTCAGATCTGCAGTGACGTGAAATCAAAGGTATTTCCTTCCTACTCATATTTATGTCTTTTTTACTCTCTTTTCCTTCCTTCAAAAAATTTCTGTATCACTGCAACTTTAAAAAGTTTCGATTTTAGGGTTTATTTGCATAGGTCTGTTTTCTTAAATTTGGGATTTTTTAGCATACCAATGTTTTTTGCCACTATGGAGTTCTTACTAGGGTTTTGTGGAGGATGAAACCAACACAATCAAATTTGTTAGGGTTTTTAAAGGAAAGCTGAGATCTCTGAACTAGAACCACGAAAACGCGAACAAAGAAATAAATTTGCTGTTAAGAAAGCTTTATTAATTTTTGCAGAGTATTTTTGCGTAAAGTTCCGGATCCCCTTTGCAAGAGATGTACATGTCTATTTATACAAGTTTTAGGTCGGCTAGGCAACCTCTAATGAGATAAGGAAGATTTTCTAAATTCTAGAGATTTCCTATTATCGAAGTCGGTTACGATTACAGGCTCTTGGCTTCAACTCATCGCATCTCTTTTCGGGTCTCGACCTTGCCATCCTGTTCTTGGGCCTTGAATCTATTGAGCTCACCATCTTGTCTTAGTTAACCTTAAACCCGACATTTCATTGTCTTAAGCTCGTCGCCTTATCGTTGTAGGCTTTGAGCTTGACCCAACTTACCTCCGTTAATGGACTCGCCGAGCTCGGCCCATGGCGAGCTCAAGTTTTGGTGCGCTCTTTTAGCTTACCAGCTCACCCATTCGACTATTCTGCTTGTCAGCTCGCCCATTCGCCTAGCCAGCTCGCCAATGGGTTTATTTGATCTTGGTCAGCTCGCCAATCCAGCTCATTGACTTAGTCAGCTTTCCAATTCAGCTTGTTGACATAGTCAGCTAGCCAGTTCTGTTTGTTGACTTAGTCAGCTCGCCAGTTCTGTCTGTTGACTTAGTCAGCTCGCTAGTTCTGTCTGTTGACTTAGTCAGCTCGCCAGTTTATTTTTTGACTTAGTCAGGTTGCCAAGAAAATGACACTTAGCCATTTTCTTGATGATTTTAGCTGATGGGAGTTTTGACCCCAACAGTTAGCCCTCCAGCTTGGCAGTATCGGTTGTGATAGTGCCAAAGTTAAAAATTCAAGGAGGAAATCACTGTTAGCGAGCTTAACTTCACATTTCAATAACGTCGAGCTGAAATGATTTAGTCATTCGTCCGTATTGCCGGGTTCACATGTTTTGGTGGATGTTTTAGCTCGATTACAAATGTTTCATTTATTTGTCGAAATAGGTAAGTTTGAGTTGGTTTTGTTAAAGTTGGCGAGCTCAAAGTTTGGCGAGCTCAATTTTTTTTAAAAGTTGGCGAGCTCATCTTGTCTTGGCGAGCTTATCTTGTCTTGTTAAAGTTTGGCGAGCTCAACTTGTCTAGTTAAAGTTTGGCGAGCCCAACTTGTTTTGTCAAAGTCAGGCGAGCTCAACTTGTTTGTCGAAATTGGGCGAGCTCAACTTGTCTTGTCGAAGTTTGGCGAGCTCAACTTATTTTGTCAAAGTTGGGCGAGCTCAACTTGTTTTGTCAAAGTTGGGCAAGCTCAACTTGTCTTGTCAAAATTTGGCGAGCTCAACTTGTTTTGTCAAAGTTGGGCGAGTTCAACTTATCTTGTTAAAGTTTAGCTTGGTGTCCGAAAATTTTTTCTTCTCTCTGTCGAGTTCCCATGTTTTGTTAATGTTGAGCTCAACGCGCATGTTTCTCGTGTTTTTACCTTCGTAACTTTATTGTACTTTGTAAAAAATTTCATTTAAGGAATTGTAATCGTCTTTTGCTACATAACACATTCTGTTAGTGTTTTCAAGAGTTTTGTCATTCACGCCGAGCTTACATGTTATCATCAATGCTTAGCAGCTTAATAAAAGTTTTTATGTTTGATGGTAAGCTCGCCCTATATTGTCTTTGATGAAGAGCTCTGCTCATCTCCTCACAGCGAGCTAGGACTCGCCGAATTCATCGCTTCGTAGTTAGTGAGATCGGCTTATATTGTCTTTGATGAAGAGCTCGGCTCATCTCCTCATGGCGAACTAGGACTCGCCAAATTCGTCGCTTCGTAACTAGTGAGCTCGACTATATTGGTGCGTTTCCACGATAATTGATGTGACTTTCTAATTGTTAATCCAAATGACTTAAAATTTCTTTTGGATGAAAGCGTACTCAATTATCTACACTGTACTAAAATTGCAGCTTAATCCAACAATTTAGGCTTTTTACCGAGCTCTTCTCTCAACCTCGGCATGAATGAGGTTATTTCTTCATCTCGGCATATCTTGCGAGAAATGATGTATCTTTCTAGTCGATGGTCTGACTAACTCGAAAGCTCTTTTGGATGAAACCTTACTCAATTATCTATCTTGTAGCAAAATTTCATGTCAATCTGAGGTTTTGCAAACCTCTTGCCGAGCTCATCTCTCAACCTCGGCAGGAATGAGGTTATTTTTTCAGCTCGGCATATCTTTCGCGAAATGATATATCTCTTCACTCGTTGGTCCGACTGACTCAAAATCTCTTTCAGATAAAAATGACTCAGTTATCTTTCTTGTAGGAAAATTTCATGTCAATCTAAGGTCTTTCAAGCCTTTTGCCGAGCTCATCACTCTAGATCGGCAAAACCAAGCACATTCCTGCAGCCCGACTGTCTTCAGTATATCAGGTGTATATTGCTATCCGCAACTCTGAATGACATGATTTCAACTTTATTGGAAAGCTGACTCAAAGGTCTTGTTATTCATTACTAGACTGAGCTCGTTAGTATACTCCCGAGGTCGTCTCTTAGATAATTAGTGCCGAGCTGGAAAGCTTGCTTTTCACGGAGTCTGGTTCAACTTTTCGTTAAAGTGGCGAATGGTCTTGTGCCAAGAAAGAGTTAAGTGCTTGCTAATCTTGTCGTATCAAAGAGCTCTCTAAGCTTATGTCAAGGTTGAATTAGTTGGATTTGTCGAGGTGATTTTGTATTCGCCAATGTTGATTTGAGAGCTTGCCGGCATTTCTCTTTTTCTGGGATCAACTTTAAGAAGAAGGTCCTGCTGAGGTTCCTTTGCCGAGATCTCTCTTTAGCAAGTTCTCTTTTTTGTGAGGTCTTTTTTTGTGCCAAGATCAACTTCAAGAAGAAGATCCCGCTGAGATCTCTCTTTAGGAAGTTCTCTTCTTTTTGAAGTCTCTCCTTGGCGAGTTTTATCGCATAGAAGGATTTTTTGTGATTGAATCGATGTCGAGTCCAACGTTTTTTATCAATTTGGCTCTCTTCGACGCCGAATCAAACTCTTGGCTTCATCCCTCGTGTTGAAGAATGATGCGAGATGAATTATGAACATTGCTTTTGATATTGTTATCTTCTATATTTTGATTTTGTGATGATTCTCTCTTATGATAGGTCGAATTTTCGATTCGAGATAGCAAGAGTAAAGATAACATGATAAGTTGTTCAAGCGTCTCCCTTATTAGGGCGAGATCAATGTTTTGCTGTTGTCTAGTTGTTTGGCAATTACTTTGTTTGACAGACTAGCTTATGTTTACAAGTCTGTTTCAGAGTGAAAAGCTTTTGAGTGTTGATACGAGCGATTATTCGCTAGGTTTTTCAATAAGTATTATGGTTTACGAACGAGTTCTCTCAAACAAATCTGCTCCAAAAATAACTCTGATTCTGACGCGATCATCCATTTGTATGTTGAGTCTTGTTTTGTGATGACGACTATGGTTTACAAGCAAGTTGTAATCAACAAACTTGCTCCGAGAAGCGAACACATTATGTAGTACCAATGGTCATATTATTAGGTTTTCTGATGATCGTTTTGGTGTACGGACAAGTTCTTATTAACAAGTCCGCTCCAAGAACAAGCACGTCATCGCGTTGCGACTAACAATTCGTTTGTTGGGTTTAGGATGATCATTTCAGGTTACGGTATGTTCTCCTTGAACATATCCGCTCGATAATGAACATATAGCGATAGAACCAACGATTTGTATGTTGGGTTTAGGATGAACATTTCTGATTACGCATATGCTCATTTTGAACATATCTGCTCGATAATGAACATATATATTTGTATAGCGTGCTTTGAATCCTGCGAAGGATGTGATAGTCAGATCTGAAGTATTCGTATAGGTTCGTCACTGTGGCTAGCAGCAATGAAAGTTAGTATAGAATGTCTGATTTAGCTAAGACTCTGAGTAATCCGTATAGGATGTAATCGAGATGTCTATTTTGTTAAGACTCAGATAATCCACAAAGGATGTAGACGAGATTTTGATTGTTCACAAAAAGTGTTACTAGAATTGAGAGTATACGAGTATACGTACCCACTCTCCCCCTTTTTAGGAGGGGAACAGTTGAACCCATCTGAAAACAAACTGCCTACGTACCCTTTGCAGGGATCAAGCCATCCCGTAATTCAGGAAAAATTACCCTAGTTGTTATACTTTTTCAAGTGTCGCGGATTCCACAAGCGTTGAATTGGAATGTTTGCCGTGTTGGCAAGTTCGTAGACTAAGGGTCGAACCACTTTAGTGATTTTGTAGGGTTCTTCCCAGTTAGCGCCTAGCTTGCCAGCGTTTTATTCCGCTGTGTGTTGGAACATCACGCATAAGACTAAGTCTCCTTCGTAAAAACATCTTGTTCTAACTATGGAGTTGTAGTTTTTAGCCACAACATTCTGGTAGTTGGTTATTCTGGCTAATGTTGTCTCGGCTTGATGAGCCTTGATTGCAGTGATATTAAGACACGTTGTAAGTTTTGTAACATTCTCATTAGTGCCCTTAATCTCTCGTTCGAAATACTCCCAAATACTATCAAAATCGTGCTTGACACCATGGATATTTCTTGTGTTGTTTTGGATGTCTTGGGAGAGTTGCTGTTGAACATCGTTAAGATGGATCAAGCGTGTCTCTATGTTTTGAATTTGAGTTGCAAATACGTTAAACTTATCTCCCACAGAAAAACCAGAAGTCTCGATCCTCGCATTCACATCACGAACGATCTTCTCAGCATCGCCCATGAATTGTTGTGGCAAGGTTTCTAGTTTATCTTCTTCTTCGAATGAAATCACATCGTTTGGAAGCTTGGATAGCTTGGACCAATTAATGTTGGCTTCAGCTCACCCTCAATACGCCTTAATGGAAGAGCTTGTGTCATAGCAGTATTGGGAGCCTCCCATTATCATGTTTATTCGTTGACAAAAGCCAGGTGGATCAACCTTGTCATCTAGCCTTCCACGTGTAGGGGGCTTGTCTTTTGTGTGTGCTGGATGGTCTGAGTTGATGTCGAAATCAAAATTCTTGAGGCTGACATCGCCCTTAAGTTGGCCACCTGCTAGCTTTGCAGCGAGTTTGAGTCTTAGCACGAGACTATTGGCAGTTGAGTGTCCGAAGACATGGTGGTGATCGCAATACACCGTTTCATCGTAAAAACCTTGGCTCCTGGTCCACGTGCTTCTTCCTCGGCCTCGGCCTTCTTGGTAATATTTTGGTGATTCAATTTGACAGCTATAAGTTGCATCGAAATCTTCTTCGTGTTGTACGTCTACAGAACCTCGGTTATCTTTCTTCGTATTTGGATGGTTCGTGGCTTGGGTGGGACAGTTGTTTGGCTTTAATTTGCCATGTTTCTAAGCCAGTATATGGGCCTCTTCTTTGTTTTTTGCAAAACCGGTTGCTCGATGCAAAATGTCCTAGATTGTGGATGGCTTGTTGACGGAAATCTCCTTTCGAAAGTCTAACTCCAACCATAGAGCCTTCTTTAAAGCCTCCAGTGCAGCTTTGTCGCTAAGTCCTTCGATCTTGGATAGAACAGTTTTGTATCGATCAATGAAACTTTGAAGGGATTCATGTTGCCCTTGCACCATGGTCCAGAGATCAACATCAAACGTTTTTTGCTCCATAAATATTTCGTAGTGCTTCAGGAACACAGAGGAGAGCTAGTCGAAGTTATCGGTCAAATTCCTTTCCAGTTTAGAGAACCACTAGAGAGTAGGTCCCTTAAGGCTTTCGATGAACAAGAGATACTGGCCAATGTCTTTCTCGTTCTCCTTAAATTAGCTCAACCTGTCGCTATTGCGAATGTCAAGAGGTGGTCCTTAGGACCACTATTCCCTTCGAAAGGGGTGATCTTAATTATTTTAGGATCGGAGATGCTTGCCGCCGTGATCCGTGCTCTAAAGGGAGTAGTTCGCCCCTCTTCAAGAACTCGGTCGATTTCAGGTGCTTTACTGATTACTCGATGCATCTAGGATTGAATGGCCTTCAGATCGGCTGCAGCTCGCTCCATATCGGCCCTCATTACTGCCATCTCGTTCTTCTGAGCTTCGACTAAAGCTTTTTGTTCTTCGTCGAGTTGAGATCTCTCCAACCAGAATACTTCTCTTCTTTCCTCCTCGGTGAGCTCTTGATCGAATTCATCATTGTTTCATCGAGCACGCGTTTATTCTTCTTCTCCAGGTTCACCGTGGTCCTCCGAGTTGCGCTCACCGTTCAGGTCGTCTTCGTGATTTTTCAGTGGTGCTATTTTGTCCATTGGAGATGCGCTTGTCGTCGTGTTGGAGTACTAGGCGGATTGGTGGTAATCCACAGATTCTCTACACGCCAATTGGAGTAGAGAAGTTCAACGCCGTAGGGTTGATGCATGTCGTGGATCTCCGTACCAGGTCGGTTCCTCGTCCTCAAGCTCGGCTCGTCGTAGCTGAGGCCTTTTGTTTGTTGTCTATTGCTACATTTTGCGCATCCTGCTCTGCCTATTTGTTAAGCAGCAACTCCATCATTGTCTTCATTTCGTTGAGGAATTCAGGCGTCGCTCGTGTCGTTCCAGCAGCTCGATTTGCCCTGACGTTATTGGCGCCGTTCTTCCGGTGCCGGTGTTGTCGCCACTATATTTATCGGCACCAGTATCATTTTCTCCGGGTTGGTCATTCCATACGAACTCGTCCCCGGTGGTCATTTTAACGAGATGAAAATCTCGAGTGGTTCTTTTTTAGTAAGAAAATCTCAAAGTCTTCTTAGACGGCGCCAAATTGTAGTGGGTGAAACCAACACAATCGAATTTGTTATGGTTTTTAAAAGAAAGCTGAGATCTCTGAATTTGTTGTTAAGAAGGCTTTATTAATTTTTGCAGAGTGTTTTTGCGTAAAGTTCCGGATCCCCTTTGCAAAAGATGTACATGTCTATTTATACAAGTTTTAGGTTGGCTAGGTCAACCTCTAATGAGATAAGGAAGATTTCCTAATTTCTAGAGATTTTCTATTATCGAAGTCGGTTACGATTACGGACTCTTGGCCTTCAACTCATCGCATCTTTTTTCGGGTCTCGACCTTGCCATCCTGTTCTTGGGCCTTGAATCTGTTGAGCTCACCGTCTTGTCTTAATTAACCTTAAACTCGGCGTTTCATTGTCTTAAGCTCGTCGCCTTGTCGTTGTAGGCTTTGAACTTGACCCAACTTGCCTCCGTTAATGGACTCGCCGAGCTCAAGTTTTGGTGCGCTCTTTTAGCTCACCAGCTCTCCCATTCGACTGTTCTGCTCGTCAGCTCGCTCATTCGCCTAGCCAACTCGCCAATTGGCTTGTTTGATCTTGGTCAGCTCGCCAATCCAGCTAATTGACTTAGTCAACTTGCCAATTCAGCTTGTTGACATAGTCAGCTCGCCAGTTCTGTTTGTTGACTTAGTCAGCTCGCCTGTTTGTTGACTTAGTCAGCTCGCCAGTCTGTTTGTTGACTTAGTCAGCTCGCCTGTTTGTTGACTTAGTCAGCTCGCCAGTCTGTTTGTTGACTTAGTTAGCTTGGCAAGAAAATGACATTTAGCCATTTTCTTGATGATTTCAGCCGAGGAGAGTTTTGACCCAACAAGTTTTTGGATTATGATTTAGATGTAGCTAGATATAGAAAAGGAACAATTTTGGTTTTAAAAGTTTGGATTTTTAGGATTTTAGTTGAATCTGTTTTCTTAAACTCTATAAACCATTAAATTTGACACATTACTCTTGATTTGTTTGTGTACTAAGCTTTATTTCTATTCAGTTCGTTTGTCTTGTCAAATAAATCAAATTTGACACATTTCTTTTAATGCTTCAAGTTCTGCTTAAACTTAAATTGATTCCGTTATTGTTTTGCAAGTGTTGCTGCTTGCAATATTGGAGAATTGCAAGTGTTTTGATTTTCTTCTGGTTGTAATCACACGGTAGGTTAGTTTGTTCTTCCATCTAACCTGAAAATCAAGAAAACTTCTTCCATGCTTGTTAGTTTGTTCTTGTTTAAATGATGAGTCTTTTCTTGGCGATGATTATAATGTTTGGTTTTTGACATAAGCTTTTGTTTGAATGTAGACTGTAGAAATATCTGTGTGGTTTTTGATGTTCTTTGTTTAGGTTAGTAAGTCATGGTCTCTGCCTTTCTGATTTTTTGTCTGATCAAAAAAGATTTTGGAGTTGGTAGTTGAAAAAAGTTTGGTCTTTTTGTTAAAAACGTGTTCACCTGTTTTAAGACATATGTTTCAAGCAAAACCAAATTTTGTAAAATTGTGTGTAACTGAAACAATAATATATGTTAGCTATATATACAGAAAACAAAAAAAGGAATACAAAATATATAAGCATAAGTTTGGTATGTTATCGTAACATTTGGTACATAACACATATGATTGATTTTTTACAATTTTTTTCTATCATGTGATTACGACAGGTTAGTCCGATATATCCAATTTTGTAGTATTATAATTAATTCAGTTAGTACATTATTGTGGTTGTGATTCTTTTGTTTTGTGGTTTGGTGATTGACTGTTTTAAGTAGTGCATTATGTTGTTATTCTGTTTTGTGGTTTAAATATAATTGGTTTCAAACAAGTTTGACATATTGTACTTTGTTAATTCGAACTTGATATGATAGGCTGGTTAATTGGCATGAGATCGAGTTATTAATTGTCTGATCTTGAACTAACTGTTAGAGCTACGAATGTACCATAGACATTCAAACACTCTTACATTAACTTTGGTGTTGTGCTTATGGGTTTGAATTGTTTTACTAAATGTTTTAATTAAGGTTAGAACATATAATATTGAACAAGGCATGGGTACCATCTTTGCAGGTATTAAATTTAATTATATATATTAGGTCCGGATGAATTTGTGAATGATTTCCCTTAGGCCTTACTGCTGCTGTTAAAGTCTTGGTTGAAAATGCTACCAAACCAGATGCATTTTTTGGAGACGTAATATGTTTATTGTTGAGCAAGTTGTTAGAGAAATGATTGCATGATCTACCAATAAGTGTATTCTTTCAGACCAGGGTCTGGAACTAGAAGACACGCCTAAAGTAAAGTTCTTATTCATAACCATAGTTGTCAACTTAATGAGTTGGTCTTTCATGAGTGTATCTTACTATAGGTAGATAGAATCTTGATCAGGGTGAAGTATATCTTAGTATGGATGAATATAATCAGTGGCGGAACCAGAACCGTTTGTCAGCAGGAGAAGAAATATATATTAATAAAAACCGTTTATAAATGCATACAAAAAAATCGTATACAAATTGCAAAAAAAGAAATAAATCAAACAGTAAGAGAGAAGAAGGTAAAAATAAACCGTTTGTCATGAAAGGCAGAAATATATATTAATAAAAACCGTTTACAAAAGCATATAAAAAACCGTATACAAATTGCAAAAAAGAAAGAAATAAATCAAACAGTAAGAGAGAGGAAAGTAGAAGGCGAAGGGTCTGCTTTTTCAAAACCATACACTATTCTAAGTTTTTAATTAATGTAAGTAAACCATAATTATTTTAGATTTATATTTGTATTTTACATGGGCCTGTAGACAACAAAAAAAACTTATTAGGCTTGTCTTCTGCTTTTATGTGACAGAATTTTTATTTTTACCGTTATTAGGGGCATGGTATATCTAAAATTTTGATATAATTTAGGTAATTCTGAAAATTTTATGGTGGGCAACTGCCCCACCCATTAACATGGTACCTCTGCCCCTGAACAGAACGATGATCACTTAGAATATGATAAAACATAATCATATTCTTATGTTACTCAGTTTGAATTGTTTTAATTCTTGGGTTTGTTTGGACTGAACAAAATCAGTCAGTTTGCATTTGTTTGGATTGCTTGGCTTTACATAATCATTTTGTTTTCTGCATGTGTTTGATAGAGCCCAAGTGCAACTTCTTTGCACAAATGCAAACTACTGGATTGGTGTAAAAATGATGAAGTTGTAGCTGAAGGTCGTTGGCAGTCTAAAGAACCAAAAAGATTGGTTAGTGGAGTTCCTCTTGGTCAGCATGCAATTAAAGTCTCGTATTGAGAAATCTGCAGCAACACGTGATGAGTCTTCTCTTCAATAAAATCCAGTTTCTGGTCTGAAATCTCTTATAAAGAAACCTAAACCTAAACTCCAGTTTTTGGTCTGATATCTGTTGAATTTGTTTGTTCCATAACTTATCTAAGCCACCATCGCAGGCTTCAGAAGCTGGACTGACAGCTCCCCTGTCAAGAAATTGGTAAGGATTTAATCTCTTAGTCTTTATTCAATGTAGATATTAGTATAAGTTGTGAAACCCACAAATTAGAAAACATTATACCAGCACTGAGATTTGGCAAATGACTGACTGATAACACCCATACTGACTGATTTTCTTTGTCTGACTCCTTGCAGAAGAAGAGGAAGAAATCAAAATGCTCTTGGAGAACTATCTGCAGAGGTCTTGACTTTCATTTCACATATCTAATTTTTATTATTGAAGTATACCAATATGTTATGTAGTGAAATGTTATGGATCTGTAAGTGCAGATGCGAGTCATGCCATGGACAAGCATATAGACTTCTTGAATCTGCAATGGAAATGTAAGACTCAATAATTGTCAATCTAAGGTTTGTTAAATAACATAACATTATTTCTTCTAAATAATTAAGAATTCCTACCGTTATAACATTATTTCTTCTAAATGATTAGGCATTCTGATAGACTTTCGTTGCAAAGAGAGAGAAAACGTGTTTATTATTCACCCAGAGAAACAATACATCTGTACTTCTTTACCAGAATCTTCTTAATGAGATATTTCTCCTAACCCTCTATATATAGTAGAGGCTTCTTCCTAGCCCCAACTGGTCAACATTGGTCAACTCTCCTCTCATCCCAACGGTTATAACAAACCGTATAACTGTTTTCTCTTCTTATCCACTCCTTCCCTGCCAGCTCAACAACTAACAAACTGATCTACTTCTCTTTGATCAGCCTGATTTGTTCCTCACTCTCTTCCTTACAAATGACTTTAAAGGCTTATCAATACCCCCTTCGCGAGATCCCAGCTTGCCCTCAAGCTTAAATGCAGGAAACTGGTGCTTCAACTCCTTCACCTTCTCCCAAGAATGTTCATGTTCAGGGAGACCAGACCATGCGACCAAAGCCTCCAAGTCACCTTCTGCGTTATGTCTGGTATCCAACACATCCTGCGGTTGAATCACCACCTCATCAGCTGGAGTCAAAGACTGAGGTAAAGGATCAACGTGATGGTGAGTCCCTAACACCGGTTTAAGCTGGGAAATATGAAAAACCGGGTGAATCCGGGACCCCTCCGGTAACTTCAACTTGTACGCAGCGTTCCCAATACGTGCCAGGACCTCAAATGGCCCATAGTATTTGGCAGCCAACTTCTGGAAGACGCGGCGACTCACCGATTGCTGTCGGTAAGGACGTAACTTCAAAAATACTAGAGCTCCCACCTGGAGTTCCAGATCGCGTCGATGTTTGTCTGCATTATTTTTCATAATTTGCTGAGCGTGAAGCAAATGATCCTTTATGTGAGCCAACATAAGATCCCGCTGAATCAACATCTCTTCTAGCTCCAAGTTATTAGTAGAACCTCTCTCATACTTCAACAACTGCGGAGGATCTCTCCCATAGACAACTTTGAAAGGTGTAGACTTCAATGAGGTATGGAAGGAAGTGTTATACCACAATTCTGCCCAACTCAAAAACTTCGACCACTTCCGAGGATGGGAGGAGGCAAAACAGCGGAGAAACGTCTCTAAGCATCTATTGAGAACCTCCGTCTGGCCATCAGTTTGGGGATGATAAGCTGAGCTATACTTAAGCTTGGTTCCTGCCAGTCTGAACAACTCAGTCCAAAACCGACTAAGGAATGAACGGCCTCTGTCGGAGACAATGGTTTTTGGTAGCCCATGAAGTCGGACTATCTCTTTTGTAAACTTGGCAGCAACATCATTAGCTTCAAAAGGGTGTTTCATGCCCACAAAATGGCTGTACTTGGACAATCGGTCCACCACCACCAAGATAACATTCACACCGTCAGAAGTTGGAAGACCTTCGATGAAATCCATGGATAAATCCTCCCAAATCTGATTTGGTATAGGTAAAGGTTGTAATAAGCCTGCAGGACATAAAGTGGAGTACTTGTGTGTCTGACACACTCGACATTCAGACACATATTTAGCAATATCTTGACCCATCTTGGACCAATGAAACTGAGCTTGTATCCTCTTTTTAGTCTTCAACACCCCAGAATGACCACCTTGTAAGCTGTCATGATATTCCTGGAGAATCAAAGGAATATATTTGGAATACTTGGGAATGACCAACCTGTGCTTGTAAAACAGCCGCCCCGCTACGACTGTGTACTCTTGGTTCTGTAGAATCCCCTTCCCAATCTGAGCAATCAACCGTTGTATCTCCATATCTTTATCTATTTCCGTGTAAATCCCTTGTATTTGTAACACCTCAGGAATAGTAACTGCAAACAGCAATGTGGAGAACTGACCTTGTTGATCCATTCTAGACAATCCATCAGCTGCTTTATTATCAACACCAGGCGTATAGATGATCTCAAAGTCATACCCCAATAATCTGATCAACCACTTCTGGTATTCCATAGACACTTCACGTTGTTCCAAAAGAAATTTCAAACTCTTCTGATCGGTCCGGACAATAAACTTCTTTCCCAGCAAGTAATGCTTCCACTTCTGAATGGCCAAGACAATTGCCATTAACTCTCTCTCATATATTGGCTTCAATTGTTCGCGCTCAGTCAAACCATGACTAAAATAGGCAATAGGATTGTGTCTTTGCATCAACACGGCCCCTAAAGCAAACCCCGAAGCATCGGATTCAATAATGAATGTCTCTGAAAAATCCGGTAGAGCCAACACTGGAGCTGAACTCATAGCTAGTTTCAACACGTCAAAAGCTTCTTGAGCCTGTGGATTCCAAACAAACTTCTCCTTCTTCAACAGTTCCGTTAAAGGCTTAGCTATAGCACCATAATGCTTCACAAATCTCCTGTAATACCCCGTTAACCCCAGAAAACCTCTAACCCCCTTCACATTCTTAGGGGTCGGCCATTTAAGCATAGCTTCAGTTTTACTAGGATCAGTCAACACTCCTTCTGCGGCAATAATATGACCAAGATATTCCACTTGAGGCTGAGCAAATAAACACTTCTTCCGATTTGCAAACAGCTGATATTCAACGAAGATCTTCAATACTACTCTCAAGTGAGCCACATGTTCTTCCAATGAAGAGCTATAGACCAATATATCATCAAAAAATACCAAGATGAATTTCCTCAGATATGGTCGAAATAACTCATTCATAAGGGCTTGAAAAGTAGCAGGCGCATTGGTTAAACCGAATGGCATTACTAGGAATTCGTATAAACCATCATGGGTACGAAATGCCGTCTTCTCAATATCTCTCTCCTGCATTCGAATTTGATGGTAGCCTGCCCGCAAATCCAGTTTAGAAAAAATATTTGAACCATGAAGTTCATCTAATAGCTGGTCAATCACTGGAATCGGAAATTTATCCAGGATTGTGACCCTATTCAATGCTCTATAATCGACACAAAATCTCCAGCTATTGTCTTTCTTTTTTACCAATAAAACTGGACTGGAAAATGGACTGTGACTTGGTCTAATAACTCCCGATTCCAACATTTCTTTCACCAGCTTCTCCATTTCCTCCTTGTGACAATGCGGGTATCGATACGGCCTTACACTAATCGGTCCTGCACCTGAAACCAAGTTGATGGAATGTTCTCTTCCACGTACTGGTGGGAGTCCCGTAGGTTCAACAAACACCATTGAGAATTCCTCTAATAACCCTTGTATCGTCTCTGGAATTTCTGCAGTGGAGTGACGTGCCCTGACAACCTCCAAATCACTTTGTTCCCATGAACCATTACTGCAATTCTCATCTGATGTCAAAGTTTTAAGAGACATCTTCGTCTTATGCAGAGATGGGTCACCACAAATGGTAACCTGTTGGCCCTTATAGACAAATGATAATTCATGTGTCTCCCAATCCATTTGACACTTCCCTAGTGTTCGCAACCATTGTATACCAAGGATAATGTCCGTGTTCCCCAACTCCAGATTTATGAAATCTGCTTCAAACTCTAATTCATTGATCCGGAACTGCACACCCCTACAAGAACCTAACCCGTGTACTGAAATACCAGTCCCCAATACGATCTCGTAATTGTTATTCTGCTTAGGTCTCAACCTGGTTCTCTGCACCACTCCTGGGGACATAAAATTGTGTGTCGCTCCACTGTCCAACATCACAACTATCTCGACGTTACCAATGAAACCTCGCATCTTCGTTGTTGTTGGAGAAGATATACCCAAAAAGGAGGTTAAAGACAATTCCATCAATTCTTTTGCATTATCCTCCTGTTCTGTATCCACTACTGATTCTTCTCCATCTTCCTTAAGTTCAATTTCGCAGCCATTAATGACCAACATCGCTCTCAATTCCTTGTTCATACATTGGTGACCAACAAAATATTTTTCATCACACTTAAAACACAAACCCTTGCGTTTTTTTTCTTCGTATTCAGCTGGAGATAACTTCAGTTTGGGTCTGTAATCCTTAGGATCCATCTGAGGCTTGGTGCTTTGTTTCGACACAGTCGGACTTACGCGATTCCCCTGCCTATTTGGCCAGCTTACATCATTCTGATTAGAGTAAGTATATCTGCTTTTGACATGTCCTTTGTCTGGATGTATTGCGCCATACACCATTTGAGACATGATACTAGCTTCCATTTCTAAAGATGTTTCAATCAATTCAGTCAATCCCTTTGGCTTCAACATGCGAATTAATACTCTGATCTCCGGTTTCAATCCGTTTTTAAAGATTGATTCCAATCCTTCATCATCCACATTTAGTACCTGAGCTGACAGATCTTCAAAAGTTTCCACATAATCATCAACAGAACCTTCTTGCTTTAAGGAATATAATCTTTCAGATGGTGTTAAATTCCTCGCTGCACCAAATCGTTTCAACAATTTCATCTTGAATTCTTTCCAGTTGTGAAAAGGAACTTTCCGAGTTTCCCAATTATACCACTTAGAGACTTTTCCGCTTAAACTCACTGATACAGCCCCTAACTTCTCGTCGTCTCCATACTGACCGATTTTGAAGAACCTCTCTGCCTTAGCGATCCAGCCATACACATCCTCTCCATCGCATACAGGCATCTCCAATTTCTTCAGCCAGTTTTCGCGAGGTTTTGGAGTAAGACTAACCACCTGAGACTCGTCCCTAGAACTATGGCGGTTTTGTTCCAGATTCGAGTTGTGTACCTGATTAATTTGCTCCGACGACACATCTGCTTCTCGCCGTTGCTCGATCGGAGTCTCCGTAACACGGTTCCCAGCCTTCACGAGATTCAGAATCTCCGTGAGCGTCGCTTCCACCGAATCGAGACGCTTCTTCGTCTCCATGTTCGAGGACTCGAGCTTTCCGGCGATCTCTTCAACTCGATCGGCTAGATCGGGTTCCGATGATTCCGTTCCGACGATATGCGTCGACGCTTTCCTCTGAGGCATCGCAGACTGCTCACCGCACCAATTTGATAGACTTTCGTTGCAAAGAGAGAGAAAACGTGTTTATTATTCACCCAGAGAAACAATACATCTGTACTTCTTTACCAGAATCTTCTTAATGAGATATTTCTCCTAACCCTCTATATATAGTAGAGGCTTCTTCCTAGCCCCAACTGGTCAACATTGGTCAACTCTCCTCTCATCCCAACGGTTATAACAAACCGTATAACTGTTTTCTCTTCTTATCCACTCCTTCCCTGCCAGCTCAACAACTAACAAACTGATCTACTTCTCTTTGATCAGCCTGATTTGTTCCTCACTCTCTTCCTTACAAATGACTTTAAAGGCTTATCACATTCCTACAGTTTTGCCTTAGAAACTCACTGTGGCACAATCAATTCTGATTATATTTCGATTTTGTTCATGATGAGCTTCTCTATAGGAATTTTGTAGGGTTGAGCTTTTTGATCCCTCAGAGTTTGATAAGTGAATTGTTAGAGAAGAAACCAGTTGTGGGATTGTGCAAGAAGAAGAAGTAGAGATCAATTCTGGATTAGCTGGTGGACCTATTAAGCAAGAAGAGGAGTATTTAGATGATGAATGCTCACGAAAGTAGTAAGCTTTAGAAAATAAACTTTTTTTTATCTAGTTAGTTGACTGTGCTTGATAGAAACTGTGATTGTCGACAAGGGAAGTATGTTTCTCTTTGTCTTTTATTTCATAAAATATTTCTCTTCTTGTGTAAGAATAGCAGTTGATGTTTTTATATAAGATTTGCTTTGGATTAGTCGTTCTAAGACTTGTTATGTTTTTGTGGATGTTTATGAAATAAAATATATATTGTTGACCAAATTTAATTTATATAAAAAATATATTTAAATATATAATGCGAAAAAACAAATTTAATTAAAATAATAGCATCGACAAAATACTACAACATAATATATCACAACGCAAATATTGGGTTACAATTGAATTGAATATAGCATTCAGTTAATGCTATGGTATAATAGTCTATAATAGCATTTCAAAAACTGCTCTCGTATGAGGAGGACCTATGATACCTCGTGACGTCATAGAGTTTATGAAAACACTATTAAACACCTATAATGGCGCTTATAGTGAGCTAAAACTGTCCTATTTTCTTGTAGTGAAGACGTCGTATCACAAAATTTCAAAAATAGGGCCAATCCGCCTCTCACCAAGCGCTTCTTTTAAGTTACGAGCTTGGCTGTGGATGTCGTTCAGACATGAGGTGGATCTGTGAGGGGTTGTGTCTCCCTCATCCCTTGAGAAACTTGCATGTGATGGCTTTTGATGGTCCTCCTTTGCAACTAACATTCCTCCTCCATACTTCCATGGAACAACACTAAGAAACAGCTTCATAGTGTTTTGCAACATTTCGACAACTACCTTTCCTCTCTCCCTCAACTTTAAGGGGATGATAATTTTGAACTTGGAGAAAGGTGTTGAGGTCCATTTGCGCCTCACTTTGAGGTCACTGATTTCTATTTTACATCTCGGAGAAATTAGATTCGAATGTGGAGCACATGGGATCTTCTTGCACTTGAAATTTGCTGGTTTGGTGATTCCATGACGTGCAATGGAAGGAGTCATCTTGAAGATGTTTTGGACCTTCTTCGTGTCATCTAAAGGGTCTAAACTCGGGTTATTCATCATTAACAATCATACAAGAAGACTCTTCGACATGAAATCCAGGGTAGAAGTCATTCTTATTGATCTTGGAGAAAGAGATTCGCTGATTAGGATAATCCACAATCTTTACCCACGGTTGCAAGGAAGGATGCACCAAGAATCAATGGTTTATTGTTGTCCTTTTTTATCTCCATAATATGAAAATCTGCAAGAACAAGATAATCTCCTACTTGAAGCATTATGCGAGGAATAAAGCCTTTTGAAGTTGTAGAAGAAGAGTTTGCAAGCTCGATAGATATCTTTGAAGGTTGTAGATCCAAAATTCTAGCTTCTTTCAACAGCCTAAGATATGACATTCACACTAGCTCGTAACTCACAAGAATTCGTTAATTCCATTCCTTTGATTGAGCATGGAACAACGAACTTCCCCAACATTCACTTTCTTAGGTAACTTCCTCAATGATGCATGGTTGATGATTTATGTCATATTTTATCTATTTTTACTATGTTTTACGTAAGATTTTCTATGAAAAATCTACTTGTCTCGGCATTTTGTTGGCGTTTCTAGTGTTTTCGTGTATTATAGAGTCATGACAGGCTTTGAAAAAATTTGGAGCAAGAAAAAGGAAAAACCAGCATTTTTGGATAAGGACGAATCATGTATGTCGGATATATCACGTCAGATGAAGATGTTCCCTTCGTTAGATTAAGCTCATATTTTATCATGAGATAGATGAAGATCTCAGCTTCAAATTAATACTCGGTTGCCAAACTCAGACGGTTAGATTGCCCGATATGCTTAATTTACTGATGATTGATCCTAGAAGATATCAATCCAAAAACAGAAGGAGCGATCGATCGATCATCCACATCGTTTGATCGAACACTAAGCCACTGGTCTTAACACAAAACGATTTAACACGATGATTGACTAAACATCCACATCATTTGATCGATCACCTCATCCGCAAAGAAATGAAATATTATATTTTTAAGTTTATCTTCATATCTTCAAGGGTTTTACCTAGAGTCTGACTTTTTACCTATATAAAGGGACTTAGCAGCCACGAAAAACGGGAAGCCATCACAGAGAACCCGCCGCCATCAACCCTAAAAATGAGCGCTTGAAGGAGACCTAAAGGAGGAAGAGAGTTTCATAGAGTTTCCATTGCAAGTTTGTTTGAGGGAGACATTTTACTAATCTTTGTATCCATGATTTAGTAGTTGAATGTTGGGTTTAAGGGGTTTTCAAGCGGAGTTATTCATGAATCGATAAATAAGAATTTAGAGGAGTCTTCATCTATACTTTCATCTCCTGCACATTGCTAGTTTAACTAACTTATGATTAAATCTAAATCTATCTTTACGAGGTTGAACCTTTTCATTACGAGAGTTGTGTTAGGGAGTCATGAATGATTGATTGGAACTAGTATAGATGAGTTTGAACTTTATCAATGTGAGAGTCGTATTGAGGATCAGGTTAACATATCGAATCTTAATCCCTTTTATGCATATCTATTCATCTAATTGCTTTGCGAGAGTCAAGTATTAGGTTGATTGATATATTAATAGTCTTCACTACGAGAGATGGTTGACTATACTATTAAGTGAATTCGAGTTAAGAATTCCACTTTGCTAGATTGACTCATGTGAACACATGAATGAATCACTCCATGAACCCAGAGATTTTCCTGCTGTCCAACGTTTGTTCCCATTGATTTCTTATTGACATTTATTTAATCGCATCATCACAATCAAAACTCTCATATTTTGTCTTAGCTTAATTGTTTTGCCAAAAACTTATAGTGTCATACCAGTTTCTAGTGGACTCAACCCTTAAAGACTACTTTGATCGCCGTGCACTTGCAGTTGGTCTTTATCTAGTTTGAGGTAAAACTACAGACACGTCAGTTGAGCATGCTTCCCTTTTGCTTCAGGTGCTTTGTCACTGTCATGATTAATAGCCCTTAGGTATGGTACATTGGGCTTGTAGACGCTTTCTATGGTAGGTTCAGGTTGATGTTTGGCTTCCAAAATTTTTTTGACCGATTTTGGTACGTTTTCAAGGGATGTCGATCGACACTCCCCATTGGTGTGGATCGACACCATCGTGGTCGATTCTGGTTCGTCTTTAAAGGGTGTCGATTGACACTCCTTCTTGGTACCGCTCAATACTTTTGAAGGGATGGTCGGGATCGATTCTGGTTCGTGTTGAGATGAGTGTCAACCGATACCAAGGGTGTCTCTCACATCGTAGTGTTACTGAAAAAATCCTTTTTGATTCCTGATGGGTGTCGACCGACACTCTGAGTAGTGTCGATCGACACTCTACAGTCTCCAAATTCGATTTTTCTTCGTGAACTCTTTCTCATCCAGAACTTTCTCAAAAGCTGGTATCACTTCTTCCACTCTCCACAGTGATCGAATTGACGTATTATCTTAGGTTCGTGTCAGTTTTCCTTGGAAGAAAACTTTCTTGTCTCTTCACCGACTCTACTGGGTTTCTACCTTCTTCACATGGGTATTGGGAGCCTCAAATTTCCCATTCAGATGCATGTACTTAGCATCCATCTTACAATTGAAATCAATTCTCATGTTCAGTTGACCCTCAAGAAGTCTCTCAAACATAGACTCAATCTTGCTTGATTCCGGTGACTTTGATGGTGCTGTTTAATAAGTTGAACTTCCATAAGTCCTGGTGTAGCCACTGCTCTCTATCTATTTTTGGTATGACTAATTGGATTCAAAACCCATCAGATTACCTTCAGCATTCTTATAACCTCCTGCGTGAGCATTGCTAGTGAAGTTCCTGTTTGTTCTGACCATACTGAAACCTCTGACCATGATATCCTCCATGAATGTAGTTGACAACTTTAACCTCATCTTCTTCAGTGCCCCTAACTTCAGCGGCATAGTGAATAGTTTATTTATTCTTACCCAAGAAGAGACTATGCATTGAATCTAATTTAGCTTGGACCTATACAATTTGACTACCCTCTAGACTTCCAGCTTACTTTTGCCTTTCATAATCTGATATATCCGTGATATTGCTGAAGACAGGTTCTTGATAAGAATCAAAGCATGTGGACTTCTTCTCATGAAATTCCCATTAATTGTAGAATCCAATGACATATGATATCTCCAATCAACGCCTCTGAAGAAGGTGCTAAGTAGTTGAGCTTCATTGAACCCGTGGTGTGGACAGTCTCTCTGATATAACTAGAAACGAATCCAAGCTGACTTGAAAGACTCCATAGACCCTTGAGAAAAGGTAGATATTCTGGTTCTCAAATCTTCGGATCTCGCATCGTCATAAAAGTGGTTCAAGAATGCATTCTTCGTTGTTTTCCCTATGGTAAGCGAACCTGGAGGAAGTTGTGTAACACCCGACTCAAAGACTATGAATCCTTGCCCAAGTTTTAGTCAAAATTAAGTATTTACTGCTCTATTTCATGGCTTAATGACGGTTAGTCGAGTTACCTTTGAGTTTCTCGACTAGCTTCCCATTTGCCCCATGATATCTTTCCAAATAGGGTATAGCTACGCCAATGCAAGACTCTTTTCGGATTCCTGAGTAAACTCTTTCATCCATACTGCTAAACAATCTTAACAATATGATATGAGTTGAGCTTCAGCTGTGATCTGCCCATATGATATGTCCCATATTTTACCTATTTTACTATATATTTTACTATGTTTTCTATGCATTTATTTACGGTTTTATACCTTTAAAGGTAGTTTTTCTCGTATTTGTAGTTTTAGAGTCTTAACAGGGAAATCAAGGAAAAATGAGCAAAAAGAGCCAAAACAGGTGTAAATCAAGTTATAGCAACTTTCATAAGCCAAAGACACCATCAAGAACCAAGAATTCACAAGAATCAACATTCTACCAAATTGGACAGAACATATACGCCAGAAGTTCAGCAGTGAACGGAGGATTGAATAGATTTGGAATTGGATGAAACTTGGTGTGAAGATAGATCTTTGAGTCAGCTTCACAATGAAGTTTGAATCATCTCAATTTGAGCTGTGAGCAGGAAGATACACTGAATTTAGTGAAGATACGTCAAGCTGCCTCAGAAACGAAGAAGGTGCAGAAACGGTCAGAATACCGGGCCACTTCATGGACCGATATTTCAGACCAATGTTGACACAAATCAAGGCATTTTGAGCCCAATACCGGTCGTGATCCATGACCGAAATCTCGACCAACATTTGGGCGGTTTTGACGTAAAAAGACCATTTTGACCAAAAGGAGACCCTAGAAAACCCTAGGCCTATATATACTTGTTTTTAGCCTTTTGTTAGGTATGCAGCCGAAACAATAGAGTAGTTTATCATACAGTAGCAGCCACCACGAGTTCTCTTGGTGTTCTTCTTTAGATTTGGATTCTAGAGCAATCCGGTGGATGAATTCGCTTTGTATCTCGATATAGAGAAGATTCCTCTTACCCTTACTCTTTAATTCAAGTTTATTTATCATGAATTCATCATCTACCTCTGGTTTTTTGTGCATCATGTCTGAGTAGTCTTGTTTGTTAGGTTTTAGGTTTTCAATGAGTTTCATAATTCGATAATAGATTGATGATTGTTTAGGGAGTACAATAGAGTCTTCATCTTTACTTATACTTAATGCATGATTGCTTTAACGCGCATTTAGCGATCTGATCTTAGGTTGATATACTTTCCAAAAGCTTGTTATATTGCCTGAACTAGTATTCGATGAGCCAAAAGCCTTAACAATTCGAAAGGTTAGTTAAGGAGTGCGGTGAACTTTATCAAACTTGAGTTTTACTGCATGTTTTCACCTTGTAATAACCTGCGACAGTTGAGTCTATTAGGGTGTTAAAACGTAGATGGTTAGTTACATCACGATAGTGGGATAACCTTAAATCAGTGTTTTGTGTTCTAGACAATTCATAATTCCTAAATCCCTAAAATCAATCAATCATTATCGTTGCATGATTCTCTGCGAAATACCTAAGTCCTAACGCCTTTCTTTTATTGATTTTCATTACAATTTACATTCGTTGCTTGCTCACTTTATTTTCAATCACAAAAACGACAAAAATATCTTGTTCTAGCTTAGTTTTATTCATTACAATTTGAAGTGTTGTTAAGAAGTCCTTGTGGATTCGATCCCTTATCTATACTAGCCGTGATTGCTGTGCACTTGCAGGTAGTTAGTTGAGAGGTAAAACTCGACTCGCAATCAAGTTTTTGGCGCCGTTGCCGGGGACTTCGAAGAACATCACCTTCGAATTTTTGACTACAATTCAGTCTAGAACGCTTTAATTTCAGTTTTTCTTTTATTTCAATTTTATTTCTTTCTTTTTCGACTTTGATTTCTCATTTTTCTTTTATCTTTTCCGTGTGTTTCAGGTGTTTATGCCTAGAACTAGAAACTCTAACGAGAAGAATCTAGTTGTACCTGAGCAAGAAATCGATAAGCTTGAACGAGCCCTTAGGAGACAAAAATAACTAAGGATGGCTGATCAAGTCGACGAACACGTCATAAATGAGGAAGAACGAGCCCTCGCTGCTGCTGCTGCTGCTCTTGAGAGAGTGAACCAACCCGTGGAGCAACCACCTGGTGCCCACCTAAACCCACCTGTTCGTAATGATGCTATCCGTAACCCTCCGGAAAACATTGTTAGGAATCCAGTTGGTGGAAACGATCAACATCTCATTCCACCTGGGAATATGAGAATGCAACAACAAGTTCCACATCTTCAACCTCAAGGGAGACAAAATTTCCAACAACCCTTGCGTCAAAGACAAATCCAACATCAAACTATCGGAGATGTCGATTCCTCCGATGCTTTCTTCTTTGATAGAAATCCCATCCGCCCACCTCTACCTCAAAGGAATGATTTTGAAATCAAACCTCAAATCATTGCATTGGTGAAGCAAAACCAATTCCATGGGCTGTCCACGGAACATCCTCTTGACCACATCGATACTTTCGAAGAAATTTGTAGTACGACTCGTGCTAATGGAGTTCCCGCTGACTATTTTAAGTGCAAGCTCTTCTCGTTTTCTCTAAATGACAAGGCACTTAGATGGATGAAATCTCTACCCTCACGGTCCATCACTACTTGGGACGAATACAAAGGAGCCTTCTTGAACCAATTCTACACCAAGCAGAGATCGAATTCTATAAGGAACAAGATCTCAAGTTTCAAGCAAGGACCAACCGAATCCTTCTTTGAAGCCTTGGAACGTTTCAAGGAGTACACTAGGGACTGCCCTAATCATGGTTTCTCGGAAGGAAACCTATGGAATATCTTCTACAATGGAATCGATTACAAGCACCAAACAGCTCTGAATGCTGCGAGTAATGGGAATTTCATGACCAAGCTTGTACCGGAGGCAAAGCTTTTGATTGAAAACCTTCCTGCTAGTGATGCTAATCGTTCTCAAGACTACAATAGGAGCATCAACACCACTAGATCATCAACCGATTCAACCCAAATTGCGGAGCTCAAGAACATGGTTTCGCAACTACTTAAAATCAAAGAGGAGTTCATGCTGTTGAAGATGTTAATGATGCGAGTTATGATCCCAATATGGAACGTATTGAAGATGGAACGGAGGAGAATCAAGAGGAAGTGAATTACATAGGAGGAAACTATGGGAATCGAAATTTCAACAACAACTTTCGATCTCACCCAAATCTGTCCTATTGGAGCAACAATGTTGAGAACCCTCAAGATCAATTCTACCCTCGACAAAATGTCAACCAAGGAGGCCAATATCAATCCAAGCAACCATTCTTTTCTAGAGTAATGTATCAAGTGAAACCACCATTCAACCCATCCCAACCAACCGTACCGGTTTCTTTTGATGCTAAACTTGAAGACATGAAGAACCAAATGCTAGAAGCTTTTGGCCAACACAAAAAGGACGTAGACCAAGTGGTGGAAAGAAGATATTCTGAACTTAACACTAGAATCGAGTCTATTGTTACTCATCTCTCTAAGATGGATACACAACTCGTTCAAACTTCGGAAGCTGTTCGAAGACAAGACGAAGAGAAAGCAAAGAAGTTTTGCAATGTTGCCTCTACTAAGGAAGAGAAGGCCGTGGTCACTCCTAAACCACATGAAGAAGAGGTTATCTTGATTCAAGAACCAAAAGAGGAACGCCTTCCCGGCGAATCCAAGAGAGCTTACAAGAGAAGACTAAAAAGGATACCTTTGGAAAAAGTCGATAATCCAGGAAAGTTTGTTTTTCCATGCTCTATTAATGGAAAGGAGATCCACGATTGCTTGTGTGATACTGGAGCAAACGTCAATGTCATGTCGCTAGCCATGGCAAGGGAACTTGGATTGGCCGATTTCAAACCATCCAAAGTCTACATAGAGTATGCCGATTTGTCATCCTCTACACCGTATGGAATGCTTGAAAACGTCATGGTCAAAGTAGGAGAGGGGATTGTTCCTACTGATTTTCAAGTATTGGAGATGAAAACCGGAAAGTTGAATCCATTAATACTTGGATTACAATTTTTAGCAACCGCCACAGCCATTGTTGACTTTCCAAACCGAAGAATCTCTTTCGCGAATATCAACAAGAATTTCTTCTATGATGAAGTAGATGCTAAGCGTATACCAAGCTCGATTGGAGTAAAGGATATGAAGCTTAGTATAGACCCCGGAGATGCCAAGAAAGAAGTCAAAGAAGGAGATCCTAAAGCTAAAATGAAGATAGTTGCGAAACTGTCCAAAGAGAACCATAAGGACGTCAATAAAGATGTCAAGACAACTTTGACACCCATGAATGATGCTAAGAATGGGAACAAAGCAAAGGACAAGTTTATCTTTGAAAACATGGTGATAACGATCCTCGTCCCAAGAGAAGACGAGATCAACAGGGAAACTATCAAGCTTAAGCTTGAAAACACTTTGAAGCTTTTCTCGGAAGCATTAGTTGTCAAGTATGACAATGAGGATTCACTTGGAGTCATCATAGAGGCCGAAAGATCAAAGGTTAATGAAGCTAAAGGAACCACCATTCCTTTAGCGGATCCACCGGAAGTCTAAAAATCTCCAAAGGAGTCGAGCTAATTGACTTTAAACAAGCGCTTTATGGGAGGCAACCCACATTTTTATTTTTTTATGCTTTAAATAGTTTTTAAAATTTTAATTTTGGTTTTCACAAGTTTATTTTAAACTAATCTATTTTATTTTGATTTTTCAGGATAAAAAAAAAAAAAAAAAAAACCTTACCGCGACACGATACCGGTCGGAGGTATCGGTCGACGTCCTCGACCGGTATCGCGAAGACTCTTACCGCGACACAAAGACCATGCATCGGTCACGCGTATCGGTCCAAAATCGCGACCGGTATTCGGGTCGCGATGCCCCGATCTTTACCGCAACACTACACCGTACCGCAAGCCATCCCGTCCCACGATTGACGACTCGTCCCGCGCCTATGTGTCCCGATACCAGGCACAATACCGGTCGACACACCCGACCGGTATCGAAGCCGTATTGCCGCATCGATCGTCCCGATCCTTCCCGAGTCTTACCGCGACACGAGGTAGCCCTACCGCGACACGAGGTAGCCCTACCGCGACACGAGGTAGCCCTACCGCGACACGAGGCAGCCTTACCGCAACACGACCCGCATCATCCCATCGTCCCGCGACACGAGCCAGTCTTCCCACGACACAGCCCAGACCTTACCGCGACACGAGGTAAGTACCGGTCACGATTTCAGTCGGTTAAACCGACCGATATTTGACCATATCCGACCCGGTAAGTTTTCTAAACCGATTTTAACCGGTTCTCAACCAATTTAAACCGGATTTAACCCAAAAACATCACAAAATCTGATTTTAAAAGGTTTTTCACATTTCTTTTTGTCATATGCAAACAAAACTTCATCTCTTTCTCTCTCAAATGTGTTCTTGAGCTCAAGAACCCTAAAAATCCAATTTTGGGGTTTTATCTCAATTCACTAAAATTTGTTTAGTTTTTCACTAGGAATTCAATTTCTAATCTCATATTTCACTAAACCCAAGGTAATTTCTCTCTAAATCCTCATTTTGTCTAATTCCAAGTTTATGCAAAATTTTAATTTCAATAGATTTAGCTTCAATTGGCTAGGTTGTTGGAGAATCAATATAGGAACACTTGATTAGACATCATATATACATTATTGATTGGTTAATTACATTTGAAACACCTTTAATTAATTTTTCACAAATATGGATTTGTGAGGTTATAATTCAAAACGAATTTGGGTGATTCATGATTAGTTAATGCATCTAATAGTATGGGTTTATCATATATACATAGGATTGGTATGAATTTTGACACATTGAACACTTAATTGCAAAATTTTAGTGTTTTTAACATGTCATGACCATTAAATCCGAAAATTATGATTTAATTAGAGAAAAATTATGATTTAATTATAGAAAAATTATTTTACCTTTGGTTATAATTCTTACATATTTTTAATGTCTTGCTATGCTTTATTTTAATTCAATATCCTTTTGGAAGTAATTCTTTTGGAAATTGTGATTTTCAAGACCGTAAAATGCTTTTTCGAGATTTTTCTTTTGTAGGAACTTCAATGGAGAATGAAATTGTTCCACGGAAGTCTAAGAGAGGTCATAAACCCAAGAAACATCACGTGACCTACCAAGATCACGAAGCTCAAGTACCTCGCCCTACACGTTCCAAACTTAGATCGAAAAAGTCATCAAAGAAAAATGGAAAGGATATTTTGGTGGAGAATGAAGAAGAACTTGGTTACCAACTAAGAGATGAGGAGGATGAAATCACTCAAGTACCAATGCATTTTGTGGAGGTTACACAAACAATACCTCATGTATCGCCCCCTAAGAAAAAGAAGAGGAAATCGCGAGCTAAGTCCAATATGGTTGTGACTCAAACACCGAGTGTTGTTATGAAGCACGTTGGACCCGAAAGGAATGCTAACGTGGACTACATGGCTGGTCTACAACAGTTTGCTATGCTTCCAACTCTTGGTATTGATTTCGAGACACTCGATTTACTCGGTATTCGAAAGGATGTTGAATGGTATCTTGAAGCATTGGGCTTATCAAAGTTTGTGACTATTTCTCACCCTACCTATGGGAAGCTTGCACGTGAATTCCTAGCCACGGTCATATTGTCTTACCCCAAGACAAAGACGACCACCGCGAAGGAAGGAATTCTCGCTTTTACGGTTTTGGAGAAATCGTATACCTTGAGTATTGAAGAACTTTGTGATATTTTGGGATTTGAGTGTCATGAGAAGATCAAGTTCAGTGGTAGTGAAGTTCATTATGATGAATGGTCGAAGATTGGAAGTGATAGATTGAAACCCGGAAGTTCTAAA
This sequence comes from Arabis hirsuta, assembly GCA_964056655.1. Lineage (NCBI taxonomy): Eukaryota > Viridiplantae > Streptophyta > Magnoliopsida > Brassicales > Brassicaceae > Arabis > Arabis hirsuta. The sequence continues at coordinate 19,290,431 of OZ053308.1, forward strand.
GCATCGAAGATTACGCATCCGGCAATTTGTATGTTTACTATCTACTTTCTCAACTCATTTTCAGTAGGAATGAGTATGGAGTGGTGAAACAAGAAGAGTTTTACATGCTAATATCACCGTTTGTGGAAAATCCCGAGAGAGTGAACCTCGCTTCACTTTTAACTCGTCGTATGGTACAAATCAAGCATGATGCCGTTAAGGAGAAAATACCAAAGGGAGCATCAAGTGATTTTGGTGGAATAATCACAGCCATACTCCATGCATGTGGTGTTGATTTTCACTTAGAAGTCCCTTTGATGGTTGATAACAAGCTTGATCTCCATGCCCTTCAAAGGAAGCATTATCTTTGTGGATGGTACGAGCAATCTACAAACTTTGGGTACCTTTTCACTCCACCATATGAAGAGGAGAACAAGTGTATTCTACTCCCACATAAGGAAATCCCAGCCTTGAGTGAGGGTAAGACATACTTTAACCCCACTCGTTCCACATGGTTTTATCGTTGTCCCGGATGTCCTCTTGTTGGAGTTTCGCTCTACTATCAATCCAAGGCACGGATGGCACGAAAGGAGAGGTCTAGAGGACCACAAGGAGGTGGTATTTTCCAGCCTTCCACATCTCACACGCCACCCCAAGAGCAACAATTTCCAGCCGCTACACAAGCCGGTTTTGATGAATGGCTTCGCACTAGCTTTGAGGAAGAAAAGGAGAAGAGAATTGCTCTTGAAGCTACGGTTTCTAGACAAGGTAAGATGATTTCTAAGCTTGTAAAAGCAGTCAAGAAATCAATCCCACATCTCTTTAGGCGCTCCTCTAGAAGCACAACCGCCCCAACAAGCAACAACGAGTTTGGTAGCTTTTCGCTCGTCTCTACATTTGAGCATGATGAGGATGTGGATGATGATGTTTCTAGTCATCCCAACACACGGGCCGTTGATGAGACCGCCACCGCCCATAACGGACATCGCTCATTAGTCCAGGCAACCGCTTCCGACGAGACAGAGATCGTCAACTACGATTCCGATGGAGATCACTTTCACGTGATAGTTCCGGATTCACCAGAGTCTATGTCACCCGTCTTTTGAGCCAGGTGTATCGACTTTTATCTATCCTTTTATTATTTTCATTTTCATTTTATTGAGTCATCTCACCCTTATGTGACTTTTTACACCGGGGACGGTGTAAGTTAAGTCTGGGGGGATTTATCGTACTAATGACATTTTTCTATTTTCTTATGTTTTGAGTCATTTTAATGATTTTCTTTAAGTCTTTTATTGAGTCAAAAACCTATGTTTTAAACTATGATATTTTCAGGAATTTATGCGTATTTTATGATCTAATAACCATTGTCACAGGGTTTGTCCAGGATATATGATTCAGAAACCTTCATGACTGGAACTTGCCCCAAATAATTCGTCTCACAAAAGTTTTGATGAATCTGATTTTGACTCTATTTATTCGACCACTAACCTGATTTTTAATTATTTCTCATTAAGGAGTTAGATCGGGGAAACGAATCACACATTCATGACATCTTATCCTCTTTTACCACTCTTTGTTGTCATGAATGGCCAGCTCATCTTTAGTTGGTACCCTACCTAAAACCCTTTACCTCTTTTCAGACCTCATGCCTTCTCTTTTTAGTTTCATACTTGCAGATATGTGCAAAAACGTCGGAGAGAAAAGGATCGACGCAATTTTCCAATTACTAGAAGTGCGACGATTTGGTAAAGAATGGTGGAATACAAAGAACGATTTTATCAAAAAGCTTGGCCGTTTCACTTGGATGACTAATACATGGTAATATTTCGTGCCTATACTTGACTCGTATCAAAGAGATACCGTTTTCCCCCTTTGAAAAAAAAAATAAAAAATAAAAAAAAAATAAAAAAATAATATATATATATATATAATAAAATAATAATAAAAAAAATAGAAAACAAAAGTAAGGGAAAACGGTTGTCTAAGAGTCTCAAGGCCAAAAATACCCAAGGAATGCCATGATACAAAAGAAGAGACGAGTAGAAGAGATTTCAAGTGATTCCCGGAGAAAAATCTAAGTCTGGGGGAAAAAGACGCGAAGAAAGTGGTTGGGAAATTGTGGATATCAATAAGTCCATTCTCTCTTGCGATTTTGCATAGTATCTCGCACCCGAAGTCTATGGTAACCCTAAACACTTTTAACCTCACCATATATATTAGCCTTTTTCAGAATCCTAGCGTCGTCTACCCCGAATGATTTTCTTGATGAGAAATTCGCCTATATCTTAATGAATGTAGAGAGTCAAATGAAGTGCAGTTGAGATTTTTGCAGGATTGTAATTAAAACATGGAGTAGGCTGCGAATGTTATGGATGGCGTATGATGAAGATACCCTTGGATCGATCATGTCACATACGCTATTAGTATCAACGTTATTTTCAAAAAAAAGGTTTTTCTAAGTTCAATTTATTTTCAAACCTCTTTTCTATACTTGGATTTTGCTTGAGGACAAGCAAGGTTTAAGTCTGGGGGAGTTGATATGTCCCATATTTTACCTATTTTACTAATATATTTTACTATGTTTTCTATGCATTTATTTACGGTTTTATACCTTTAAAGGTAGTTTTTCTCGTATTTGTAGTTTTAGAGTCTTAACAGGGAAATCAAGGAAAAATGAGCAAAAAGAGCCAAAACAGGTGTAAATCAAGTTACAGCAACTTTCATAAGCCAAAGACACCATCAAGAACCAAGAATTCACAAGAATCAACATTCTACCAAATTGGACAGAACGTATACGCCAGAAGTTCAGCAGTGAACGGAGGATCGAATAGATTTGGAATTGGATTAAACTTGGTGTGAAGATATATCTTTGAGTCAGATTCACAATGAAGTTTGAATCATCTCAATTGGAGCTGTGAGCAGGAAGATACACTGAATTTAGTGAAGATACGTCAAGCTGCCTCAGAAACGAAGAAGGTGCAGAAACGGTCAGAATACCGGGCCACTTCATGGACCGATATTTCAGACCAATTTTGACACAAATCAAGGCATTTTGAGCCCAATACCGGTCGTGATCCATGACCGAAATCTCGACCAACATTTGGGCGGTTTTGACGTAAAAAGACCATTTTGACCAAAAGGAGACCCTAGAAAACCCTAGGCCTATATATACTTGTTTTTAGCCTTTTGTTAGGTATGCAGCCGAAACAATAGAGTATTTTATCATACAGTAGCAGCCACCACGAGTTCTCTTGGTGTTCTTCTTTAGATTTGGATTCTAGAGCAATCCGGTGGATGAATTCGCTTTGTATCTCGATATAGAGAAGATTCCTCTTACCCTTACTCTTTAATTCAAGTTTATTTATCATGAATTCATCATCTACCTCTGGTTTTTCGTGCATCATGTCTGAGTAGTCTTGTTTGTTAGGTTTTAGGTTTTCAATGAGTTTCATAATTCGATAATAGATTGATGATTGTTTAGGGAGTACAATAGAGTCTTCATCTTTACTTATACTTAATGCATGATTGCTTTACCGCACATTTAGCGATCTGATCTTAGGTTGATATACTTTCCAAAAGCTTGTTATATTGCCTGAACTAGTATTCGATGAGCCAAAAGCCTTAACAATTCGAAAGGTTAGTTAAGGAGTGCGGTGAACTTTATCAAACTTGAGCTTTACTGCATGTTTTCACCTTGTAATAACCTGCGACAGTTGAGTCTATTAGGGTGTTAAAACGTAGATGGTTAGTTACATCACGATAGTGGGATAACCTTAAATCAGTGCTTTGTGTTCTAGACAATTCATAATTCCTAAATCCCTAAAATCAATCAATCATTATCGTTGCATGATTCTCTGCGAAATACCTAAGTCCTAACGCCTTTCTTTTATTGATTTTCATTACAATTTACATTCGTTGCTTGCTCACTTTATTTTCAATCACAAAAACGACAAAAATATCTTGTTCTAGCTTAGTTTTATTCATTACAATTTGAAGTGTGGTTAAGAAGTCTTTGTGGATTCGATCCCTTATCTATACTAGCCGTGATTGCTATGCACTTGCAGGTAGTTAGTTGAGAGGTAAAACTCGACTCGCAATCACCATACAAACCATAGCCTTCCTTCAAGCCACCAAACAACGAATCACTCTTGATCGTGCCTAGGCCGGTCAAGTTTTCTCGAGGTTATGGTTGAATCCTACACCCGGATCCATCTTAACACGTGTATCTTAACTGATAGCCCAACGTGATGCTAGACTGAGTTGCTTATCAAGACCCACCAGTCTTGCCAAGTTGCTCACCAACTTCACCTCCGAGTTCTTAGCTAGATCCACTATGATCGAACCAGATGCTCTGCTACTGCACCGTTACGATCAAGCCTCAGCTTGCGGGCTGGTCATGTGTTATTCCAGATCAAGGCTACCTTGGTCTCACTACGGAGGTCCTATCAATCCACGGCACACCTCTACCAGGTCGTGTATCAAGTATTACTATGGCGCAACACGATCACTCAGTAGGACGTGGTACGAGGCACTACTGATACTCGTTGGTTACTTGTATCTAGACTCCATCGATGTACGTATCGATCCACTATCAAGGAATCATCAAAGCACCCCAAGGCCATGTCAATGCCCTATCAAGAAGCGCATCACTATGTGGATTAAGATGTCATCGAGGTACCTCGAGACCATACCGATGCTCTCTTTCCTATCACGACAAGTGCTATCAATGCCAGACCGGGTGCCTACCAGTATGTGGCCCGATCACTCGTGCCGTATTGAAGCCCCTCGTCGTCCAAAAGACTCTTCTCGTGCTCAAATGTAGTCGAGTGGAATTCGGCTACTTCCCTACCCTTATCGAGACTCTCGTTCGCATCTCTTATCCGGATCGAGTTACCTCGACCACAACTCTACCCATGACCGTATAACTATTAAAACACCTTATGAAAGCAATATTAGAAAGACTAGAAAAGAAGAGTTAGATACGGATCGCGTCGGCTACTTCCCTACCCTTATCGAGATTCTCGTCCGCATCTCTTATCCGGATTGAGTTACCTCGACCACAACTCTACCCATAACCCAATAACTACTAAAACACCTTATGAAAGGAATATAGAAAGACTAAAAGAAAAAGTTAGATATGGATCGCGTCTTACCTCTACCGTGAATATTTATCCTCATCCATGGCGGTTCTTATGGCAATTTTTCCACACGAATGGCATTGATGATAAAAATCAAATGCAAGAGTATGGCAAATCATAATTGAGTGCGAAAAAATTTCATCGAAGTGTGAAAAACGCCAACGCCATACACCAATGATTTCCCAGCCTATCGAAGTGTTTTCCTCAATATCATGGTCGATGGATATTGTCAGACCATTGCACCCCTCGAAGTTGAAACGATTCTTACTAGTCTTAATGGATTTCTTTTCTAAGTGGGCCGAAGCAGATTTTCATGCCAGCATAAAAAATACTCAAGTCAAAAATTTTGTTTGGAGGATCCCATACGATATCATCACCGATAAGGGCTCATAATTATGCTCTACGAGTTTCGATGCTTTTTGAGAAAAATGGATCTACGCCAAGGTATCTCAAGGTAACTCCAAGCAAAAGTAGTGAACAAAAATACTATGTAATTGTTAAACTTCGACATTACAATTTTAATTATAGTAAAATACAAATGATTTCAAGACATTCCCAACACAAAGATGGGTTCATAACTTCATAGAATTCAATTTATAAAAGCATTACATTTAAATATGTAATATCACAAAGTCTAAAAAAGTAAAACGAGTCATAATCTGGGAAATTACGTGATCCAACCAAGGATCCGGAACCAATTAAAAAACTCGGTCCGAATTATAACTCAGATCTAAAGTAAAAAAAAAACTGAAAACACTAATTTTTTTCTCTCTCTTGCGACTCCTTTCTCTTTTCTCTTTGTCGAAGGCGAGGCATATCGCTGTCGCCATCGCATTCTCCGTCTCCGCCATGTTCTTCGTCTCATTCGTCGTCTCGGTCTCATTCTCCATCTCCTTTTCCGTGTTCGTTTTTGTCTCTGTCTCTCCATCTAAGAAGCTGAAGGTAATCACACATCTCATATTGATATTGTTGATGATTTTTCTTGATCCTTTCTCTTCTCCCCCCCCCCCCCCCCGCTCACAAACTCTTCCTCTCCCCATGATCTAGTCCTCTCCCTCTCCTATTACGTCCTCCGATTTCGCGATTTCGGATTTATTCTCCTCTTGCTTCATCAACGAAGCATCTATAAACAAAGCGATTATTGAGACTCTAATGCGTTTAGGACTCTTCGATTGTAACCCGAAGAAGCAGCCCAATGGTATGCTAGAACCCAATGATGTGTGCATGATTAAGCACCTCGCCGCATAAACCGCAAGGCAAGGCGTTGATCTGCTCAAGAACTCAATTGGTTCGCTACAGTTTTTCCTTCTTCCACCGAAAGGTTAACACTGATCGGACGAAATGCTAATGTCACAAGAACAATGATCGAAAGCTATTAAGGTAAATTCAACATTAAACCGAATTTCAAAGCTTAGAATCTCGACTTTGGTTGAATTTTAGTCTTCTTTTTTTTTTAGGTGCGGCTTGAGTAACACCGCTGACTTGATAATTATTAGTATTAGTTATACCTGTGTAAAATGATAGTTTCTCTAGTAGTATTGATGCAATTGATCCAATTAAACATATTTACTACAGTTTCATATATTAATATTTTTTAAAACCCCATTATGGTCTGTTTGACAAATGAGTGCTTCAACTCATACATTAACATATGTACAAGGTATAGTTTTAGTAAAAAAATATGTTTTTCTAATTTTTGTATGTATATTCATATAAATCCAGTGGTACCTAAGTATCAAGTCGACACAAATATACCAATAAGTAAAAGGTGCATAAATTAACTAATAAGTAAAAAAAACGTAGACATAAAGAACACACAAAATAAGCAACACATTCATACTTAGTTATACGTAGTTATACCAATCATAGAAAACACACAAAACAAATCTCACAGCTTTACATAGTTGTAACTTCATCTATCATCATCATCTTGCCAATTTTATCGACCAACGTTAAATAAGTGACCTCTTTCACTCCGGTCCACATCGCTTAAGTGTGAATTTCAACTCCTCCCAAGTTTCATCTTGTGTAATCACCTTCTCTTGTATAACATCCTCAACAATCAAAACATATGATTGTGCAATTCATTGCCCCCTACAAAACAATAAGAAAAGAACAAATATAGTATGTATATAATTATAGTACCTGTTTCAGTAATAACAATTATTCTCACTAGTACCAATAATATCATTTACTCTCCGTAGTACCAGTAATAATAATTATTCTCACTAGTACCAGTTCTATCAATTCTGCAGCTCGACTTATCTCCGATTTTGTATGCTTTAAAACGATTTAGCTGCTATTTTATCACAAACCTATCACATTACCAAAATCGACTTAGAAAACAAGTCCAATATCCAAAAACCATACAAGAAGAACAATTTTCTTAATTTACAAACAAATTTTCAAATTAGAAGAAAATCTAATGTAATCCAAAACATGAAATTTGCAAAAAACGGATATATCACACCTTAGTTTAGAAATTCAACTGTCTAAAGAACATGAGAACAACCTTTTAATCCTCCTTCCATTGTATAACATCCTCCATACCTAAAACATATGATTGTGCAACTTTTATTCATTGTTCTTTGCCAAAAAACTTGAAATATCGTAAATGTATAATTAAACTGCTATTTAAATAATACTAATACCAGATATCCTAGTATTACCAGTTAGGCTCAGGAGTACCAGTTTATTCAGTAATATCATTGTTTCTTATTAGTACAAGTTATGTTAGTCATACCTATGCAGTTTCGATTTACATCCGATTTAGTATGATTTAGCTGCTATTTTACAAGATAAGTCTTCTTATCATACTAATAGACTTAGTAAACAAGTTTATTATTCAAATAACTATACAAAAAGAACAAATTTTCAAATCTTCCAATTGAGAAGAAACCTTTACACAAAGAGGTTTTCACAACCTAATCTAACCCTATACATTAAAATAACATACAACGCAAGAATCTTACCTTTAAAACTTAAAGATTCAATGAAAAATGGACGTGAAGAAGGAGGTGACCACGGACGTGAAGAAGGACGTAACCAAGGCTATGTTTTTTTGTTTCGCAAAGAAGAAGAAGCGAAGAAGAAGGAGACCGTCACAACGAACAACCTATGAGCGTGACTCTCTTTCCCTTTCTCTTAGCCCAAAAAAAGATCCACAGAAGAAGCGAATAAGAAAAAGAATAAAACAAGGGATGAGGCTCTGTTTTTTTGTTTTGTTTTAGCGTAGAGAAGAAGGTGACGGGAGGTTCATTGGTGGTTAGGTTTAGTATTAATTGATTGGTGGTTGACAAAAGTAATTGAAATATTTAATTGGGGTTGGGTTAATGAAATAATAATAAAATAAGAGAAGCTAAAGTTGAGAAAAATGTGGGTTTTGACACAAAAAAAAAAGGGTTGTTAGAATATAAGAGGGGTTGTTAGATTTGAGATAAAGAAAAAGGGTTTTAATAGAAATTGATTCAAGTAAAACTGCATGATGATACAACAGCAGAGGCAATACGACCGTTAATTGAACTAACAAACCCAAATACCATGAACACTTCTTCAAACTCTCCTTCAAAATTCCTCTTCATTTTTTCCGTGACCCTAAAACCTGCCGATTATTAGCGGAAAAGAAACTAAATGGTTTCAGCAAATGTTTTATAGGAAAATATAGAAACAGTGAGTCACAATGAGCATCAACACCAAGTTAGAAATATATCATATCTCTTTTTCAAGCTAGGCTAGAATATTCTCGTGACTTGTTAAAAACCTGGCCATTATTAGCAAAATAGAAACTAAATGATTTTAACAAATGCTTTCATAGAAAACATGAAGAAACAGTGAGGCAATATGAACACCAAGTTTGTATGAAATATTTCATACCGCCTCGCTTACAAGCTCCAGATCTCTGAATGTTTTCCTGAATTTTTCAAATACCTGCCCATTATTAGCAGAACAGAAACTAAACTGTCAGCAACTGTTTCATACCTGTTAGAAAGAACAGCAAGTTAGAAAAAGAAATATTTCATGAACACATCATGAACAGCAAGTTAGAAAAAAATATTTCATACCTGTTCTTCAAGCTCCTCAAACTTGTTAAATTTTTTGGTGACTTTTTCAGCAACCTGCCCATTATTAGCAGAAAAAAAACTCAATGATTTGACCAAATATTTTTTTTCGTAGAAACACAATGAACACCAAGTTCGTAAGAAATATTTCACACCTCTTCTTCAAGCTACCTCTTCTTCAAGCTCGTCAAACTTGTTCAATTTTTTCGTGACTCTTTCAACTACCTGTCCATTATTAGCAGAACAAAAACTAAATAATTTCACCAAATGTTTGTTTTCATAGAAACAGTGAGACACAAAGAATACAAGTTAGTATGAAATATTTCATACTTCTTCTTCAAGCTCATCCATAGATTCTCTCAATTTCTTGATTCCTCTTTCGATTACCTGCCCATTATTAGCAGAATAAAAACTAAACGATTACAGCAAATACGACATAGAAACAACAGTGAAACACCAAGTTAAAAATTGCTAAGCCTCGTATTTCATACCACCTGACGAGGCTGACCAAGTTCCATCGTTTGGCTCACTTTCCTCTCTTCAAAAATTAGAAAAAATAGAAAATTAGCCTGCTTTGAGCCGATGTCAGCGTGTTTTCCTGGACTTGTTTTCTTTTTCTTTTTCTTAGAAAACTGAGGAGGTTGAAGGTCTTTTCTGTTAGTGGGTCTTGAGGCCTGCTAGAAAATGATTTTAGGAAATTCTCCAAGTATAAATAAGTCTGCTTCCTTGAAGTTATTTTCTACCAATTCGCTTTTTCCCTAAGCAAAACGTAAAACATTATCTCCTTCTTCTCTTTCCTTATTTTTTTAGGGTTTTTAGGTTTTTTTTCTTCTTCTTCTTCGAACTAAAGACCGCCGGCCTTTTTCTCCCTCTACGTCGCCGATTTGGTTCTCTTCCGCCACTTCTCGATCTCCGGCGATGTCTGTCCACGGCGGGATAATGATGGATCGTGATCGTAGAACCGGTGTGGTGTTGAGATCAACGGCGGCTCCAGTTTCCGGGTAGTCTTTTACGACGGAGTGGCACAGCGGTTCGAGTCCTGCTCCGATTTTGGCGGCGATTGGGTCCGGTAGCGTCGCAAGGTGAGAGAAGGATCGGCGAAGAGAGAGAGAAACACGGCGGCAAAGAGAGAGAGAGAGTGCGTGCCGGTAAGACGTGGTGTCGTCGGGATTCGCGACGAGGTGGGAGGCCAGATCCGGCGATTCAAAATGGTGGTTTGAGATTTCACCGAGTTGACTCGGTGACTGAGTCAACTCGGTCACTGAGTTTTTTTTTGTTTTTCGTTGTTTTTTTTTACTCGACGACTCAGTGACTCGGTGACTTGGTCATTCGACGACTTGGTAACAAGACTAGCTTCGTGGAGCGACACTGACTCAGGTTATTGCTCTTTGGTGCAGCGGAGAGATGAATTGAAAAGAATGGTTTCCGACTCTATGGACTCGCAGCTTGACTATTCGCGCGAAAAGGACAACATGGAGACTATTTTAGACAGATGATTCCGGAGAGATGGTCGATGATCCTTTACTTCCTGGAAGGAGAATGGTTCTTTCTCCAGAGTCTGACATTGTTAGTTCGACGAAACCGGCCTACTCCAATGCTCTAGTTACGGTCGAAGAGGTTAGCGATAAGATTGCGATTTTTTCGGCTAGATAGCATTCGTTGATGGCGAGGTCTTCGCGACGAGGCTTTTATGCAGCGAGAAGGTCCCTACCGGTGAGGTCTCGTGTGACTCAGTCCGGCGAGGTGGATGGATTTACATCGTGACAAGGAGAAGACAACGGCAAGGCAAGATCGAGGAGAGGCGAGGTGAGATTTGATCGGTGATGTGGAAGCCAACGGCGAGACGAGATTGAGGCGAGACGAGATTGAGGCTAGGCGAGGTGAGATTCAATCGACGATCTGGAAGCCGACAGTAAGGCAAGATTAAGGCGAGGCGAGGTGAGATTCGATTCGTGATGTGGAAGCCGACGGTAAGGCGAGATCGAGGTGAGGCGAGGTGAGATTAGGGGAGAAAGATTGCGGTTCGATCTGGCGAAGTTGAGGATCTTGGATCGTGAGGTGGAGAGGATGTCGACATCGTGAGGCAAACCGCAACAAGGTCCCTGATTTTGATGAGATGGACAGCGATCGAGGGAAGCCTGCCCCGTGGGGTGGAGATGACGACGGCATCACGAAGGTGAATTACGACAAGGTTCTGTGAACATCGACTTTGATGAGGTGATTGATCGATGACGCGAAGTCAACGAGGTGATCGAAGAAGGTGATTCGGGCTCGTCGTGGAGTTGAGAGATTCAATGATAAGTTGAATTCGAAGATATTTGGTGACGAGGTGATGATGCAACGAAGCAAGGTTGATTTGTGGATCCGATGCCGAGGTGGACTCGTGTTGACGATGAAGTGGTCGTGATTACCTAAAGCCAAGGTGGACTTGTGTTGACTTGACACCAAGGTGGAATCGTGTTGACATTGATAAGGTGAGCTCATGTTGACGACGAGTTCGAAGACGACAAATTCATCTTTTCACTCAGCAAGCTTGAGCGAAGTGGATTTGATCGTGGCAAAATTGGAGCGAAGTCATCGACTTAAAGAATTGAAATAGATTTTGCGAGGTCGGAGTTTGGTGAAATCGCGAAGTAAAAAATTTGTTCCTGACTAGGTGAAGCTTTGGAATGGTGAGGCAAAAAGAATGGTTTCTGACTCTTCAAATTCTTGGTTATGCCGTCAACACAACGTGGATGCCTTTGAAATCATCTCAGACTTGGATGATTCTAAAGATGATGTTCGTCAAGTGTTTCGTCCAAGAGGTGTTGTGAGATCGACGAGACGTTCACAGAATCAGAGTCCGAGAGGAAACACTTGAAAAAGAAAGTTTCTGACATTACCAACCGCTTAGATGTCGATGCCAGCTTCAGGGTGCTGCTTTGCCACAGGCTGTTGATGAAGAAAAGCACGAACTAGCGGTGAAGTACGAGGCGAAGATCGACCTCGCTAGAGAGAAGGTCAGAGTAATTAATGGCCATCCAAGGATTGACATAATTGGTCTAACCGAAGTCCAGGGTAACATTAAGTTTGGCGGGTTGCTTCAGAGTGACATAGTGCCTAATCTTGTCGATCAGCTCGTTGCTCTTAAGAAACAGGATGCGAGTCTGTCATTTGCTGACAAAGCGTTTGCTAAGCATGTGCACAAACTTGAGGAGATCCTTAAAGATTCACCTCCTAGTATGACCGACGGTTGATTTGTTGAGTCAGGTGTGCCTGAGATTCGAGTTCTTCGATTCTTTGAGCGATGAGGACCCGTCAGACTTTGCAGTCAAGGGTCATTCTGAGCGAGACGTCAAGATTGTTGATGACGGTGAGGAGATCACGTCTTAGTTTTTTTTGTTTAAGCACTTTGTCGTACTTTTCATTTCAGACTTAGTATTTGATTCAGCTTGGATGGTGTTTATCCTTTTGTTCAGACTAATCGTCATTTTGGCCTTGCGTTATTTGAGATAGAATTTATGAATGCGACTTTTACGATTTTCGTTCTTGTCTTTTGAGCGAACTGCTTTACTGCTAAGTGTTTAAACTTTAGCTCCGATGTACTGATGAGTCTGTCGACAAGTCGCCCTTGACAAGCCTACTCCGACTATGTTGTCGTTTTAAAGTTAGTGATTTGATTTAAGGCAGGCTATCATTGATTGGTTCGTTTCCAAAGATCAATTGTATTGTTAATGGGACCAGTGATAAGTTAACTAGGTTTTATGGTGATCATTTTAGTTTACGGGTGAGTTTGCGTCTACGCGCCCGCTCCGAAGACGATAACGTTATCGCGTGATGACCAACGATTAAGTTGTTGGGTTTGCTGATGGACTTTTTGGTTTACAGGTGAGCCTCCGTCGATGCGCCCGCTTCGAGAATGAACACATTATTGCATAATGACCAACAATTAGGTTGTTGGGTTTTCTGATGATCAGCTTGGTTTACGGGCAAATCTACGTCTATATGCCCGCTCTGAGAAAGAACACGTTATTATGTAACGACCAACGATTAAGTTAGTGGGTTAATTTACGTCGACATGCCCACTCCGAGAATGAACACATTATTGTGTAATGACCAACGATTAGGTTGTTGGGTTTTCCAATGACCATTTCGGTTTACGACCATGTATTACATCAACACGACCGCTTCTATAATGAACACATTATCGCGTAGAGACCAACGATTTGTTTGTTGGGTTTTTGAATAAATATTTCGGTTTACGACCATGTATTACAATGACACGGTCGCTCCTATATGAACACTTTGCAATGATACCAGCGAGAGTTACTGGGTTAGGGGCAATCACTCGGGTTTACAGAAGTATATCTTTCTAAATACTTCTGCTCCTATAGTGATTACCAATTTATATAGTATGTTTTAAACCCGTAGAGAGTGAAGTAGTCAAATCTGAAAGGTAAAATGAGTTTGTCACTGTGGCCAGCAGCGACACTGGTAAAGTCTGATTGAGTTAAGACTTAAGTGATCCATGATGGATGTAAATGAGATGTAACGAGAAGTAAGCAAATCTATGATCTTTATTAATCATAACATTTGTTACAAAAATGGGAGTATACAAGTATACGTACCCACTCTCCCCTCTCTTTTGAAGGAGGGGAGCAACTGAACCCATCCGAAGATGAGCTACCTACGTACCTTTTAAAGAGATCAAGTCACCCCATAGTTCGTTAGAAGTTACTTAGTGGTAGTACTTCCTGAGATGCATAGCTCCTTCACCGGCTCCATGTCCGTTTTCATCTTCTTATGCTTTTCTTTTGAGGTCGTTTTAGTGACAGCTTTACGGTGCTTATGTTTGGCCATGGCGCATATGCGTGACTCTTTCTAACTACCCAGGATTGTTTTTATTCTTCGTGGGGTGGAAAATTTCAGGCACAGGTGGTAAGTCAAAGCTACTGCATGCATGGAGCTAAGCCATGGTGTTCCCATGATGACGTTATAAATTGCTGATTTGTCTGCTACTAAGAACTCGACTATCTTCATGACTCCACCAGCCTGGACAGGTAATTGGATTGTGTCTAGTGTCATTGTCGTGTCTCCGGAGAAGCCTGTCAGAGGCTTAGGAAAAGTTTTAACCATCAATAAGTCAATCTTCATTCTGTTTAGAGTATCCCAGAAGATCACGTCGACCGTGCTGCCAGTATCTACCAAGACTCGTGCCATGTCATGGTTGTCGATGATTAGCTTGATCACAAAAGGGTCATCGTGCGACTGATCTATGCCAGTCCTCTCCTTCTTTTCAAATGCGATCACGACGTTTAGAAATTGAGAAGGCGCTGATAAGTTGAAGATGACGTCTGCACATCGTTGGAATGCCTTGATAGAAGAAACCATGTCGGAGAAGTAACGAGATCCACCCAATATCATTTTATTCGATGTCTTGGTTAATTTGGTGGCGGTTCATCGTCATTTCTCCATCCTTGCTTCGAGTTATCGCTGTTTGTTCGATCAAGTTCATCAGTGTGGTCATCCATCTCGAGATCCTTGTAACTAATATTGCCCTTGAGAGTGCTGGCGGCTAGTCTGGCGGCGAGTCTGAGTCCCAAAATACGGCACTTCACAGTAGAGTGCCCAGCGGTTTGATGGAACTCACAGAAAATTGTTTCATTATAAACGATCTGGTCTCTTGTCCATGTGTTGTTCCAGGGGCCTCCGCCACGACCTTGACCTCGACCTCGGCCGCGATCGTATCTTGGCGACTCGATCTGATAATTATGAGCTCTTCTGAATCCTCCTTCGTGCTAGATGAAGCCGGAACCATTGTTGTTCTTTTTGGCAGCATTAAGGTTTGTGGTCTATGGTGGGTCGCTTGTCTGCTTGGACTTTCCCAGTTTTTGAGATAGTGTGTGGACCTTCTCTTCGCTTTTGGCGAAATCCATAGAGTGATGGAGGGTGTCTTGGATGGTTGTCGGCTCATTTATGGTCATCTCTTGATGAAAAGAGGAAGGACACCATAGTGCTCTTCTCAAAGTCTCTAGTGCATAGGTGTTGCTTAAATCTTCCACTTTGGATAGTACCGTTTTAAAATCCCCATAAAGGTTCGTAGACTCTCGTGTTCTCCTTGTCGTATAGTCCAAAGATCAAAATCAAAGATTTTTATGAATATACTGTAGTGTTTCACGAATATTTCAGAGAGCTGGTTGAAGTTGTCAATCGAATTCTTTTCCAGCCTGTAGAACCATTGAAGGGCAAGTCCCTTGAGGTGTTCTATGAACAGCTTCAGTAACCGATATATCTTTTTCTTCTTCTCTGAAGTTAGCTCTTCCCATGGCTACGGTGAATGCCATAAGGTGATCTTTTGGATTGGTATCCCCTTTGTAAGACTACATCTTGATTCTTCCAGGATCAGAGATCTTTGTCAAGATACGTTCTGTGAAAGGTGTATTCCGCACCTCTTCGAGCACACGGTTAATTTCGGGTGCCTTGATGTTGACCCGGTACATCTAAGCTTGCACAACCCTTAAATCGAAGGTGGCACGCTCCAACTGTGCTGGCATCTTGGCCATCTCGTCATTTTGAGTCTAGATCAGGGCCTTGTGTTCCTGTTCAAGCTCGAATTATTCGTTCCAGTAGAGACCTCCTTCTTCGTCGATGAGGTCCTGGTCGCGCTCGATGTCTGCATCATTTCGACGACCTAGGATCGATCTCTCCCTGCAGGTGCGCTGCAATCCCTTAGGTGCGGATCCTACGTGGGTTGTTGTCTGTGCCGACCGTCCGCGAGATCTGTTCTGAAGCAGTATGGCATTCCTGTGCAATCTTTCCGGAAGTAGTTTGGCGTTCCTACGCGATCCTTTGTGAAGCAGCTGGTCCTGTGCCCGTTGTTTTGTTGGCTCACTCCAGAGTTGGATCCGCTGTCCGCAGCGACGGTGGTGATGGTAGGTCACCTCGGGTTCTTCGCGCGGTGCACAGTGTCAAGAAGCTGAGGGTGTGCGGCCTGAACCGCCCAAGTGACCTCTTCGGTCTGCCAGTCCTAGTGGTTTTCTTGCGGGCCTTGCTTGCCGGTGTAAGAGCCTTCAGCTTGTAGTCATGATCTCCTGACCTCTCGAAAAGTATCTTCATCATGTCATTTAGCTCGTTCAAGGCTGCCGGATTCGTCGCAGTGACGTCGACAGCATCGTCGCCTGCCTGGCTGCCCTTGGCGGCCGTGTTGTCTAGACGTGATGCCGAGGAGTCGTCGCCACTGTTGCTACTGCTTTTGTCGATGCTGGTCATCTTCTTCCGTCTAGTGTGCGAAGTGATTCCTTTGTGTGAGAAAGTCTCTAGACTCCCCTTAGACGGCGCCAAACTGTGGGAGTCGGATCTTCACAGTTAAATTTGTCAAGGGTGTTTAGGGGTTAGAGATTTCTATGTCGCGGACTCACTTAGAACATAGACTGAGAATATGATTTCTTTATTGTTGTTTCTGTTAAGCTGTGATTACAAGAGTTTCTCTGCTACAAGTTCTGAACCCCCTTTTGGGTGAGTACAATAAGCTATATATAGTGTTAAATAATCGGGCCAGCTAATAAAATGGGTTTGGTCCATTAAACAATATATCAGATTTAAACCCATAATTTCATTAAGCCCGTTTTGATTATAGGTCTAATGTCATTTTGGGCCTAAATTCAGACTAAGCCCTTGTAGACTTGATCCTATTTCGTCAGGACGCTGTAGAGTTGATTTCCTTGTTATATTGATCTCATAGGGGAGAAATCCGACCCCTGGAGTGACTATTGGTGAAGTCGGTGAAGCCGACGACGATAAAGAAGATGATGACGTGAAGAAGTCACGTGGTTTTCTTTTAACTTAAGCTAATGGTTTTTTTTTTGTTTTATTGTTCTGGTTTTTTTCTTTTGATTTTTCTCTTTCCTACAAGTTTTTCTAAATTAATTTTTTTTTGGTGCAAGAGTTATTGTCGAGAGATTCTTATCATGGTGTTTAAGGGTTTGGGTTTTCACAAGAGTTTTTTTTCTAAAATTTTCTACTTTGGGATTTTCTGTTAGAATTTTCCAATTCTTTTTTACTGGTTTCTCCTGTTACGGGGGAGTTTGGTTGTGGTTTTAGGAAGTTCTAGTTGGAATGCTCATGTTCTTAGGTCAATTTGTTTTAGTCTTGACTGTCCAAGTCAAGGAAAAATTGTTTGTGGAGTTGTAGTTGCGCCCACGGGATGTATTCCCCTTTATCATGACCAAAGACGAGCTGAAGTTTCATCCCTATTTTGAAGATTGAAGTTCATACTCGAAGAAATCTGTTGACTTGTTTTGTCCGTCTTCTACAAGTTGTCCACGACATACGTGTTTTGCTTGATGATTTCGCATACCACATTTATCGTGCGGAGGAGTATTGGAGATAACTTGGGAAGCAAGACGTGTAGTTTGCGGACCAAGTGTTGTAGGGCATCAAAACCCGTCTATGAACTGAAGTCCATGAAGCCCAAACCGAAGAATATTCTAGATCTCTACATTACTTCTTGTACAAGCAAATTTCCATTATGTTTGGAAAAAATTACATTATATAGTGTTAGGAATATGTTAAGCCTAACCACTATATATATCTATTTTATGATCTTGTATCAAAGAACTCAACAATATATTCTATTTTATAATATTTGACATGTCTTACTTTCCAAATTATTTCCAATATCTTTCACTTCTCCAAATTTTTCTACAAAAACTGATATGCAACTAATATTCCCAATAGAAAGTGTGTGTACAATACTCTTCATTATTCATAAAGAGATTGAGAGATCAAAGAAAATAGAAATATTACCTTACGATTTTTGAAATTTAAGATTTCTCGCCGAAAATCCCCAAAAAATTTCGTGAATCTATCATATCCATCAGAATCTAATGAGATTTATGCCATCGTTAAAATCAAGTTACTGGAAACGAAACCAAATTCTCAGAGATTTCTACCAAATTGAGAGTTGATTCTCTCTCTTTTAAGTCAATACGAACATCAATAGAGATTACGATATGGAAGAATCAGAGACGAAAAAGTACGAGAAACTCATACGAATTTCGAGATTTTGGTAGATCTGAACATATCTCACTCTAATTGAAACAAATTCGCTTACTTAATTAACATTTAAAATTTAACCTCGGTTTTCAAAGAGACGCCAAATTCCTTCCAATTTTATAATTTAACGTCGATTTAGGAACCGACTTAGGAAAAGTGGCTTTTGCTAATGTTTTTGTTGTAGTGGAGTACGAGACTCACTGGTAGACGCAGCGGTTGCGATTGCTGGTGTAGGAGTTTGCGGAAGCTAGCGGTTTCAAGCGTTATTAAGCGATTTATAAGACTGGCGCACGGTAGAAAATTGATGCGTTTGTAGGATATTCATGACTGGTTGATTAGCGGAGGCAGTAGCGGTTAAACATTAAATTAACAATATAAACACATTATATAGTTATTAAAACATCAAAAACCATACTATTACAAAAAAATATAAAAATTATTAATTTAATATAATTAGTAATGGAATAGTATGAGTATATTTCATATGTTCATTATTTATTTATTTTAGTTTAGATGAAAGTTATAATTTTAGAGGAGAATTTTTTTTATTTTGGAGAGGTTAATGTTACATTTTGAACATTTTAGTATGTTAGATTTATTAATCAATGATCAAGAAAAAATGTATTGAAAGAATTATGGTTTGAAGATTTTATAAATATACAATTATAATAAGTTATTAAATATTAGTTAGAAAATTTTAAATTATTGATATATTTTGTATTTATAATATCCAAATATTAATTTTGATTTTTAAATAATTTTTCTCTTTTTTCTAAAAAAAGTCAATTTTCATTTTTTTAATTATCCAACCGCAAACGGCCGCAACCACAAACGCTCGAGGGAATTAGTTTTTGATTTTGAGAGATTGGAGCGACACGGAACGGTATAAAGCATTTCTTATGATTGTTGTTAAACGTCAACAACCACTACCGTCCCGCAAACGCAGCGTTTGCGGGTGGTAGCTGGTGAACTAATCAAGTTCTAGATACATAATCAAAAATATAAACCTAATTCAAATAGGAATAAAAAAAAAATATTTAAAAGTATGTAACAAAATTTAATTAAAAAATAAATTAAAATAAAAAGTAAATAGAAGGTCAGTAGTTTGTTGAAGTGGGTATGATTTGATATTGTTGTGTATGTATTGTTCGTGGCTTTTTTTATATAAGCTTTTTCTTATGTCAATATGTGTCGTTGTCTTTTTATGAGGATCCTTCGGTTCTGCCTATAACCTTAGAAAATCTCATTAGGAAAGACCTGCTTTTTAGTTTGTTGTGACATCAAATACTTTTAAAAAAACTTAGGATTCATTTTCGTTGGAAAATAACACTTTTCAAGGGAGTAGTTTTTTTACCATGTGGTTAAATGTTAGTTTTTGATGAAAGTGAGAGTTTGGTGTGGCATATGAACATGTGTAGATACATCGATGAATGTAAAATACGGCTCGTGGCACTGTTGATGAGACATGTGGTGGTGGAGTTGATGTCAACTTGCCGGAGAATTTTCCGGACACGTAATCAGTGAGAGGAAAGTGATTGGGGATGAAGATTTAGGATTCATAGATCATAAAATTAGATACTGAGAAGTTATGTAGATTTTCTTTTTGGCAAATTCTATATTTGTGTTTCTTAGTGAAAAAAACGTTTGCTAAACCGATGGCTCCTCTTGCTAGGTCATTATTTTCTATATTTTGAAGATCAGTTCTGAAACAACCCGACCATTTTTTTTATTATTATTTTAACCAAATAATCGAATTAGTATTCTTATAAATACTAATTTTCAACATCAAGCAAACCAATCAAAACCAGCATAACGTCATAAATCAACAAATCAATAGCTCAATTCAACAAACCCAATTCAATAACCAACAAGAAACCAATTCATCAATTCCAACTCAACAATTCAAAATAGTCAGCAACTTAGCAATTCTAAAAATGCATAAAAGCAACAAAACCGAGACTCTAGATCATCTCCTCTTCACAACCATGATCCCACGGTCACACCTTTTCTTTACCTCGATTTCAGAAATGAAATGGAGATAAGAACACGAAGAACACACAAAATCAGAGATTTCTAACACCCTACAGCCGGATTCCCTTCTTCCTACACAAAGAACACGCTCCAAAACCCGATTCTAGAGCCTCACAATCACAGTCTCAAGCTTTTAGGATCAAGAACACAAAGAAATCAACACTGATTCCTGCACTCTCTCAATCCTCTCAATTCTCTCTGTTTTTTCTCTGAAAAACGCGGCCACAGTCGGCTGATCGACTTTTATAGTCGAACCCTAGGATTTCCCTAAGCCGAACTGCAATATGAGGCTCAAAAACCGAACTCGTCAGTTCAATTAGAAGTTGGTGTCGATTGACACACCCCCTGGTGTCGTTCGACACCCAAACCAAAATCCCAAATTTTGGTTCACAGGCGTTACAACTCTTCCCCACTAACCCAGATTTGACATCGAATCACGCAAGACTGAATCACTACAGTCAACACTCCTGCCCCACCCGGCCAGCATCACCCAATCACTGAGATCCACATCTAGTCCTATGCTCATAGCCACGTTCAGACATTGATTACTCTTAACTCATAACTCATATCCTCACCACCCACACTCTCAGGAACACTTCCTTCAAGCTATCGGTGTCTAGGGAAATCCTCATCCCATTGAGAGAAATCCTCATCTCTCAGTATTACTAAGGGAAATCCTCCTCCCTCAGTAACATAAAGGAAAATCCTCATCCTTCCTAGAGAAATCCTTATCTCCTAGTTAGTTATTCGGGAAAATCTTCATCTCCTAGAGCAATCAATTCTTAATGCCCATAAACATCTCTGACTAGAACTACCTCCTGTGGTCCTAAACTGACATCCCAATATCCCGGAATATTATCTCATCCATGATCAATCACTCAGGGAGTTTTCACTAGAGTCTCTCAGAGATAGCCAAGTTTTAAATCTTCATAAAACTCCTATTTCCAGACCCTTAAAACACACATAACTCCATGACAACACAAGTCAAACCATAAAAAATACTCATCTTATAAATCTCAAAATGTAATAATTGTTACATCCTCAAGCAAAATTACATAATCCAGACCGCTTAGCAACACTTCTAAACTCTGAAACTAAAAACCAAAAAGACAAACTCAAGCCTCGACGTGCTTCTCGAACCACTTCTTGAACTTTGCCTTCATCTTAGCATCTGGTTCCCAAGTCTCCTCCTCAATACCATCACAGTCCCACAAGACTCTCAACAACGGTATCTTATTCCGGCGCAGAACCTTGACTCTCTTCTCGAGAATCCTCACAGGTCTCGCCTCTAAAGTCATATTGGGCTAAGATCCTCAGGATCCTCACCACCACCTCCTTGGACTTATGCAAACACTTCCTCAAAATCGACACATGGAAGACATTATAAAATGTCTTCATAATCTGAGGTAACTCCAAACGATAAACAACTAGTCCCACCCGTTCCATAACCTTGAACGGACTAATGAAACTCGGACTCAACTTATTCTCTGAAATAGATCTGTTAGGACCCCTCAACATCGCCATCTTGAGATACACTCTATCTCAAACCTCAAACTCTAACTCCTTCCTCCTCTTATCAGCATAACTCATCTGCCGATCTTGGGCCTCTTTCATGTTCAGCTTCAAAACACGGATCTTCTCCGTCGTTTCCTGAACAAAATCTGCACCATAAATGCTCCTCTCCCCCACCTGATCCTTCTCGTGAGCTACTCGGATCCTGCTCAGTGCCTAGTTAGCTGCCTCCAACCCCAAAGGCTCCTGTGAGATAACACATAAAACTCAAAGTGTTAATCTTACTCACCAAAGCCTCCTGTGAGATAACACATAACCTCAAAGTGCTAATCTTACTCACCAAAGCCTTCATATCCTGCTCCTAAGCCGAAGCAACTCTCTTTCGACTCAAATCATTTGCAACTAGATTAGCCGTACCAGAATGATAACCAATCTCCAGATCATAATCTGCTACCAACTCCATCCATCGCCTCTGACTTCAGGCTCTTACGGTCTGTGAACACATGAACTTTTTCGCCATAAAGATAAGATCTCCAAATCTTCAAAGCAAAAATCACCGCAGCCAATTCAAGATCATGGGTAGGGTAGTTGCCCTTGTGCTTCCTCAACTGCCTCGAAACATAAGCAATTACCTTACCATACTGCATCAACACACAACTCAGACCAACTCCCGAAGCATCGGTATACACCATGTAAGGCTCACCCAGGTCTGGTAACGCCAACACTAGTGTACTAGTGAGCATCTCCTTCAGCTTCGCGAAACTCTCCTTTCAAGCCAAAGACCACATAAAAAGAATATATTTCCCTGTCAGTTTTGTCATCGACTGAGCCATACTCGCAAAACCTTTGACAAATCTCCTGTAGTAACCTGCCAATCCGAGAAAACTCCTGATCTCAGTGGCATTCTTCGGTCTAGGCCACCTTCTGATAGCCTCTATCTTCGTCGGATCCACAGAAACTCCATCTGCAGAAACCACATGACTGAGATAACCCATTTCGCTGCCAAAAACTGCACTTGCTCAACTTAGCATACAACTTCTACTCTCGCAGCTTCTCTAGAACCACTCTCAGATGTACCTCGTGCTCCTCAAGGCTCCTCGAATACACCAGAATATCATCTATGAAAGTGATCACAAACTCATCCAGATTCTCCTGAAAGACCCCGTTCATCAGCCTCATGAACGCTGCTGGTGCATTAGTCAAACTGAAAGGCATAACCATAAACTCGAAATGCCCATATCTCGTCCTGAAAGTAGTCTTTCTGACATCTGCCTCATCGATAGGAATCTAATGGTAACCCGACGCCAAATCAATCTTGGAGAACCAAGTAGCTTCTCACAACTGGTCAACAACTCATCAATCCGCGGTAAAGGATACTTGTTCTTCACAGTGACTCGGTTAAGTCTCTGGTAATCAATGCACAACCGGAAAGTCCCATCCTTTTTCTTCACAAACAACACTAGCGCTCCTCACAGTGAACTGCTAGGCCGGATAAATCTCTTACCCAATAGATAATCCAGCTGCTTCTTCAGCTCTGCCAACTCTGCTGGAACTATTCTATAAGGTGCCTTAGATGTCGGAGTCGTCCCGGGCTCCAACTCAATCGTGAAAGGATAAGACCAAGATGGCGGTAATCCCTTCAACGACCGAAAGACATCCTCAAAGTCCTGAACAACCCGAATATCTCCAACAGCAGCCTCTCTGACAACCTCTGGCATAACAATTGTCACCAAATACACCTCGCAACCCTTCTCAATCATCCGCTCAGCCTGGATCACCGAGATCACGAGACTCCCAGAAGTTGGCCTCACTCCCTAAAACACCAACTTCCCTGCCTCTCGCTCAAAAACAACTCGTCCGTGATGATAATCCAGATGAACTCTGTACCGATCCAGCCAATCCATACCTAGAATGACATCATACAGCTCCATAGGACTAATAATCAGATCCGCTGCATAGACTCTCAACCCACCTGAATATCTACGCCTCGACCCCGTCCAAGAGTAGCTGAAAACTTCCCACCATCAACTTTAACTACTCCCAACAGCTCACCGGAATCACTCCGGATACCGCTGCTCTTCGCACTCTCCGGAGTGTTGAAGCAATTCGTAGATTCAGAATCAAACAAAACATGGAACTCAAAGCCACCCATTTACTTTCACAAATAATATGGTTTTTTCTACTTTTAGGTGTTTTTTTTTTCACGGAGTAATAAAATATCTTCTTATAACCCTAAATCTAGTAATATATATAAGTTTTAAAAATTGGATATTTAAGCTCGTGACATATAACAAAAAAAACATACGTACGAATGTATGTAACACAAGAACGTTAGAGGAAGAACATCAGCATCATATCTTTCAGTCGATCTTAAGCTCAACGACAAATATAAAAACTAAACTGATGTAAGTTGTAACTAAAAAAAAAAAAGTTGTAACTAGATAATTCGTTATTGTGTTCTGGGGTTACGAGTTGGGTTTAAGCTAAATATTTTTATCATTATTGGATGTATTTTCTTTTTATTCATTTCGGCTTCAGTTTTGTTTTATGATCTTCAATTTTTGTTTTGTTGTGTTTTTTTTTTTTGGTCAAAGTATGTTGTGTTTAATAACTAAAAAAATTGTTCAATTTCCAAATAGTTTAATTTCCAGCACTGCTCGTTCCACATATCTTCTTGAAAACCCAACGCCACTAAAGACAACAAAGCAACAAAATCCAAACATATCAAATCAAACCGTTTCTTGGGATTTATAATAAATCATATTTTAATTAGTTTGGCAGGTTGTTCAATTTTCTAACGAGGATTTTGTCACGCCCGAATCTTCCAATTGGATTTGGTTCGTACTTCATGCTGATACATATTTTTTTAATATAAATAATAATATGTTATATATACATCGTAATTTAAAACCACAGAATCACAGACTTAAACAATGATGTAAGGCCTAAAACCCTCCTAAAATACTCCAAAACTACTGAAAAGGTCTTAAAAAATCATCGAAAGAACCTTCGGGAAAAACACAAACTGAAAGCCTTTCATACGGTTAATCAAACATTTTGTTTCGGTTCGAAAGAATATTGCTTCAATCAAATATCTATATTTGTGGAAACACTTTGGTCCATTTGTTATGGTGAAGGTAAAAAGTTTTATACGAAGAATCCAAAGTTTGAATCGTAGGCTAGAAAACCAAAAATATTAAGGCGACATTTTGGGGTGTTTTTTTTTATAAATAAAAATAGATATATAACACATATAAACGTACCTTTTTGCAAAACCAATCTATAATTTGGGTTACTAAGGTCAACTCCAATATAACATTATAACACTAAATTTAATGTACGATGAACTCGAAACACTAAAACACCAAATTTAGTGTGTCGTGAACAGTGTTACACCAAATTTGGTGTGACACTGTTCACGACACTAAACTTTAAAATATATATTTTTTTATCTAATAATTAATAAATTATGTATAAGTAAATCTGCTGTAGACTTCATAGAAAAGTCTACTAGTAGACTTCATAGAAAAATAGACTTTATAGAGAAGTCTACTAGTAGATTTCATAGAGAAATCAACCAACAATATTTATAATTTAATAATATAATAATGGAGAATATTTTTTAGTGTAAAATTTGATGTTGTGATTGGAGATGAAAAATAAAGTTCAACACTAAAACACTAAATTTGGTGTGATTTCAATACCAAATTTAGTGTATTGGTTGAAGTTGCCCTAAGAACTTCTCATATAAGTTTTTTATATTTCGTTTTATATTTCATAAAAGCGTAAATGTTTCTATATAATCACAAACGCATAAATGTTTTTATATTTCGTTTTATATTTTACTATGTGATAATTTTCCAAAATAGATATATAACACATTTAAACATATCTTTTTGCAAAACCTATCTATAATTTGGAAGAAAAACATCATATACTTTTTTTGTTTCTAATAACCATGAGATTTTGGACTAAAATCCGTAATACTCCAAACCCGAGACCATGTAATATTAATCCCGTCTAAAAGTTCTATATTTAATACGTACTTTTCCTGTTAGTTAAAAACATTTAAACACCATATAAATTCCATTTTAACGGTGTTGTATCACTCTTTGTCAAAGTAAAATATATATATATATATATAAAAAAAAATAGTTGTTTCAGAAAACATTTCTTTTTTCTTTTGAGAAACATGAAAATTAGTTGATGAAAATTAGTTGCTGAATCAAAAAACATTTCTGTACACTGATTTCAGCCCATTCATTAAACGAAAAAGAATATGCTTATTTAAATTTCAGGTAATTACACATTGTAGCAAACTACCAACCGACAAAGATATTTCAGGTAATTAACAACACGCTTAATCTGTTTCCTATTTATATGCAAAGAGGTAACGTTAGGTATGATATTTGCTTAGTGCTATCATCTTCTCTTCACAATTAATTAAATAACTCGATTATTCAATGCACATTTTCAATGCAGTTATACTATTTGATTTCTAAGTACCTTTTTCAGTTCAATTATGACTAGAAATTAAATTTTATTACTACTATCTAATTTTTCCGATTTACTCTAAAGTTGTGTACGAAAAAAAATTGTTTGCTAAGTCGATTCATTTTATTATTAAAATGGTTTGAATAAGTCTGTGTGTAGAGTTAAAAACGAAAAAAATAAACAAAAACACTTGAAAAATGCAGTAGAAATCTTGTTCACCTCTACGTACGACAAAATAACTTTGCAGGAATATTTTTTTTTTCATCTAAAATTCTTGAATATTAAACGGATAGATCAGTTCAAGTTACAAACATAAGCCGAGGGACTATGGTTCAGTCCGGACAAACATTTACACTAATCACTGAGCTATTACAACAGTTGAATCTTGAAGAAACACCATACACCGGGTTTCCATAATTTTCAAAGCATCCCTAATATAGTCACCCGACTTATAAAGACGTCGAGGCTCAAGCCAACCAAGGGTCCAAAGACCAAACCCACTCATTGATTCTTTACACCAAAAAATGCTATAGCCCTTCCCATCCAAAGGACCATGTACACCAAAAAATGAACAAACCAGAACAGAGGCCTAGCCACACTCCTCTAGAACAGAGGCCTAGCCACACTCCTCTATAAACACCTTCTGAAGCCATAAGGGAAAGCCCACACTTACATAAGATTGCAACCTTTGCTCCTTTGTGACACTCCTAGCAATGAGCCACGCACCTCTATTTGCTTCCTTAGTCTCCACTACCATCTTCCATGAGCTAAGTCTTTCCAATCCCTTTAACAAGACCTCAGACTGATAACCAAAAGAGGGCCAAGCAATCGGTCGTGATGCACCTCCCACCAGTTCCGGAGATTCTGAAGCAAATAAAACATTGTTAACCTTGTGGAATCCCATACATTCAATTGCCCATAACATCACCCTAAGTTTAGCATCTTTTATGTGTTGCTCACCAGCAAAACACCTTCTACTGTGGAGTAACACCTTCCCCTTATCATTGCGCAAAACCCAAGTAGCTCCCACAAGATGTTTTCCTTTTGAAAAAGAGAAACCCACATTGCATTTAACCCAATTATCAGGAGGTTTTGACCACTTATTTAGAGAACCAATACCATTTCCCTCCTCAAGACAAACTTCCCTGTCCTCAACAACCTGAGCCTCCCTCCAAAAATCCCTTTCCTCCCCTGCTTTACTGACAATATCAGTAGCCAGCCATAGTTTGCCCTCAAAAACCAAATTGTTCCTGTTTTTCCACAAGTACCATACTAAGCACGGAAAGAGGCGTCTAGTAGAGAGAGGGATGGAGGAATTCTTGTAAGACTTAAGTAAATTTGGAAGGAAAGCTTGGCTATCAAAGCCAAACTCAGGACCAGGGATATCAGATAAGGCCCAAACCTGTCTGGCTAAGTCACAAGAGAATATGACATGATTGATCGACCCTCCTTTAAAACCACATATTTGGCACCTGGAATCAATATTCATACCTCTTCTGTTGATCAGGTCCGCTACAGGCAGAGCATCACTCAAAGTCTTCCAAAGAAAAGACTTGATCTTAGAAATTGTTTGAAGCTTCCAAATCTCCTCTTTCATTGAGTTGAAGGAAGGTCTCATTTCTGCCTCTTGAATACATTCACCATGGTTTAATCCTGTTAGCAACCCAATAACTTGATTTGACAGAATAATCTCCACTTCTATTGAAATTCCAGATCCAGAAATCTTGTCTATATATTATAGGCTTCATTCTGTTGATACGATCCACATCCTTTTGGTAAAAAAATTCCTCCAACTTATCCTTATTCCAACCTCTGGATCCAGGATCCAAAAGATCTTTCACTGTCAAGTTAAGCTCAATGATCGGATTCTTCATCAGAGGGACTCTCATAACGACATCCTCAATCCATAATTCTGACCATACAAAGACAGAGCTGCCATTCCCAATCTTTTTCCTTAGCCCCATTCTCAGAATGTCTCTTCCATGCAAGATGCTTCTCCATCCATATGATGGTCTCTTCCCCTCAACAGCTTGCAATAATTCAGTTTGGCAAAATATCTACTCTTGATGACTCTGGAAAACAGGCACTCCGGCTCCTGAATCAATTTCCAAGCCTGTTTTCCCAAGAGGGCTTGATTGAACCCTTCTATATCTTTAAACCCTAAACCACCAAGATGCTTAGATAAACATAATTTTTTCCAACTCACCCAATGTATCTTTTTTTTTTCCTCCCTAGAGTTCCACCAAAAGTCTGACATTGCACTAGTTAACTTTTCACATGTTGTCTTAGGAAGTTTAAAACACGACATGGCATAAACCGGCATTGCCATAGCCACATATTTGAGCAAAATCTCCTTACCTCCTTGAGATAAATTTCTAGCAAACCAACCATTCATTCTTGATTTCAATATGTCATGGATAAAGGAAAGCATTGTAACCTTAGACCCACTGAAACATTCTGGAAGACCTAAGTATGACCCTGCACCACCCTCATTCACAATACCAGTGATGACCCTAATTGCCTCCTTCGTGTTCTCATCAATTAGGCTTCCAAAGGTGAGAGATGACTTACTGAGGTTAACAGTCTAACCAGTAGCCTCACCATAAGTCTGTAAAATGCCTTTAAGAGTTGTTGCCTCGTCCAATGTTGCTTTACACCCAAACAGACTGTCATCTGCAAAAAGCAGATGGTGAATAGCAGGCCCCTGAGAAGAAAACTGCAGCCCTGAGATTCCACCAAGCTGTTCCGCTCTGCTGATGAGGTGAGAGAGGCCCTCAGTACACAGAACAAACAGGAACAGAGACAATGGGTCCCCTTGGCGAATGCCCCTAGATGGTGAGATGATACCAAAAGGGTGGTCATTCAAAAGCACAGAGAAAGTGACAGTTGTAACACAGCTCATAATCCAAGCCACCCATTTCCCATGATATCCTAAAGCCAACAACAGAGCCTTCAGGTAGTTCCATTCCACCCTATCATAAGCCTTAGACATATCAGTCTTAATACCCATGAACTGATTACTAGCAGTAGGATGTGTGCGCAGAGCATGTACAATCTCATGTGCAATCAAAATGTTATCAGAGATCATTCTATTAGCCACAAAAGCAGATTGAAAAGGCGATACTAAGAGGTGTAGAAACGGCTTCAATCTGGCCACCAAGATTTTAGATATGATTTTGTAACTCACAGAACAAAGACTTATGGGCCTAAAGTCACTCATCTGAGTAGAAACAGGGATCTTAGGTAAGAGGCATAAGTGAGTATAATTCCAATCCCTTGGCATTATACCGGAAGCAAAAAAAACTTCTGACCTCCAAAGAAACCTGTTTTCCAATGACAGACCAATATTTTTGGGCAAACAGCCCTGTCATCCCATCAGCCCCTGGACCACTAGTCGGTTTAATTGCAAAAACAGCATGTTTGATTTCATCATCAGAAACCTCCTTAACCAACAACTGATTCATCTCAATAGTAACTTTAGGAAGGAATCCATCAAAGATTTTTGAAAAGTTGTCCGGGTTTGAAGATTTAAAAAGCTCTTGGAAATATTGCACCGCCACATCCCCCTTAGAAGCTTCAGCTCTTTGGTAAATCCCTTTTGAATCCTTCAGTTTAATAATTCTATTCTTCCCTCTAATAGCTTTGACAGAATCCTGAAAGAATTTGGTGTTCTGGTCCCCTTCCAAACACCATTTCTGTTTACACTTTTTGCTCCAATACACTTCTTCTTCTTTGTAAGCCAAACAAAGGTCCTTTTTCATTGATCTAACACTCCTATGGTTAGGGAAACAGCTTGATTGCTCGCATTCCAGAGCATTTTGCAACTGAAAAATCTTGTCCCTAGAGTTAACCACATTCTCCTTTTTCCAATTGCCCAAGGCCTTTCTACAAGCCCTAAGCCTCTCAGCAACAGAAAACCCTCTTTGACCGAATCTCAAAGGTTGATTCCAACTGAACACAATAGAATCCTTAACCCCTGGTTTGTTAAGAAACCGTCTGTCAAACCTGAAACAGCCTCTGTACTTTTCCAAGGATGCAATCAAACTTATCAACACCGGACGATGATCATATCCTCTTTTAGCAAGGAAGGATTGGTTAGAGGCAGGAAACTTGGAGAACCAATTCTTATTGCCAAAACACCTGTAAAGTTTAGACTGAATCCACAAATCCTTACCTCTGTATCTCCCCCAAGTAAAGCCATTACCTGAGCTAGGTAACTCAACCATCCCACAGGCCACTAACATCTCATTAAAAGGTCTATACCCATCCTCCCCTCTGGAAGGGCCCCCTATTCTTTCACCATCATGCATAAGATCATTGAAATCCCTAAACATGCACCATTCCTCCTTTCTGTTAGTGCCAATTCTAGGCAGTCTCTCCCAAACCACTGAACGCAGAGCAACCCCACCAGGGTTCCCATAAATACAGGACACAAAACAAACCGCATCACCATATCTAATCCTAAGGTCCAACAGGTTCTTATCTACAAAAAGAAACTTTACCTCTACATTACTTTTCCAGAATAAAGGTAGTCCCCCCCTTCTACCAATAGGGTCAATGGTGAAAACCCTATCATAATCTAACCATTCCTGTAAGTCCACCAACACGTTACGCTTATTCATAGTCTCCATCAAGAACAATAACTCAGGAAAATGAGATTTCCTCATTTCCCTAAGCCGAGGAATCACCAAGTCTTGAACACGGCCCAAGCCTTGGCAATTCCAGCTCAAGAAGCTCATTTGGACCTAGACAGTCCCTCATTTGGGACCGCCAAAGATTTTGGGCGCTGAGCCACATGTACCACTCCATCAACTTCCCCTTCTGCTTTTCTCTTTTCTACTTTACCAACCAAAGCTCCCTTCTTTGTTTGTACAGAGACATGAGGGATCTCAAAATCCACCCTTTTAGGCTTCCGTTTACTCATGTGAGGTCTCTTTCTTGGATTACCCCTACGCTTTGATTTCCCAGAAGAACCAGCTTCATAAAAGCCAATTCTATAATCCGTTGGAGAATCAGAAAAGGAGGGGTTATCAGAGGGCTGGAAACATAAAGCATAATCAGAATGGAAACCCTCATTCAAAGGTTCCCATGAATTAGCTAAACCACTTCCAATGGCATCCTTGAGCAGCTTCTCCCCTTTCTGAACCGCAAGATCCTTCTGAATGCTCTTTTTTTCCTCATTGTACTCAAAGACTATACCTTTCCCTTTATTTAAATCAGAGGATATTATCGGTTCCGGTTCCAGAGTAAGGCAAGAGCTATGACCACTCGGGTCCTTCAAAAGCTCAGTCACAGTTCTTTTAACCCTCTCTTCCTTGACTATTCTCTCATCTCCATTTTGTGTCATTAGATAGAGTCTTATTCCTTCTAACACATCCACTGCAATTCTCATTCTTCTCGTTGTAGGATTTAACCTTACCTGTTCTTCTTTTAGAACACCAAAAAGAGGATCACTATTTTTGAGATAGAGATCTTTTTCTGGATTCTTCCCATACATCTGTGCGGCATTTGTAGACTCTCTGCCCACCCCTTTAAGCAGAAAGAGGGGACATTTCTCCTGCTTGTGAGTGAGTCTCTGGCAAGTATAGCATCGTTTTTGGAATTTTTCAAAATCGTATCTAACCGTCGTTTGACCACCAGAAGGAAGATTAACAACTTTCATCCACCTAACTGGCCTAGAGACGTCAAACTTCACTCTGACCCTAACATAATCATTCCTCTGAGGTCGCAATGGGTCATAAGCCACTTCCGTAACCTAGCCAGTAAAACCCCCCAAAGCTCTAATAGAACTGAAATGTTGCACAACTGAACCCACACTGGGATGTATTGCAGGAAATCAGCCGGTGGATTCTCCATCCACTTTTTTAGCACAAGACCCCACTGGTTAAAGGTTTGTGCCCCTTTATGAATTATCTCCTCTAAATCCTTCTCATTGGCAAAGATAAATTGGAATTTCTCCGAAGAAAGAACAACTCCGCGAACCTTATCAACCAGTTGCTATTTCCGAGGCATATCAAGTAACAGATCTGCTACCCTCTGACAATCAGGATTTAGAACCCTCCCAATCACGCTCAACCGATTTTCCTCAATAGAGCAGAACTCTGGATCATCAGGTAAATTGAAAGGAAGGTCCTCTTCCTGCAAGGTCAGCTCCATTAGAATCTTGTCAATCCCCGATGACATCTCCTCTCTTCACTCTGACTACTAGCTCCACACCAAAACTTCAAAGACAAACAAAAACAACTTCACTGTTTTCAATCTTCTTCTTTCCCCTGAAAACCTCCGAAATTTCCTATGAATGATCAAGAACACAACCCCAGGAAAACCCTAAATTGATTAACAGAAACAAATCTCACTCAACTTCTCAAACGGATAAAACCAAATAACGATAACTTTTTAAAAAGTGAAGACTCTCAATGAAACCAAAGGTTTTAAGCCCAAAAGTGGGATTCTGAGTTATGCTCCATATCTTATAATTAAAAGCCCAAAAATTCTCCACTCAACTTCTTCTTTTTTCACTTTGCAGGAGTATTTAGTACGTCTGAGTTATGCTCCTTATCTTATAATTATATCTAGTATGTCTGCACTGTAATAATAATACATCATCGTATGACGTATCATAGAATATCTAAATTCCACGCAAGATCGTGTATTGATTTTTTTTTTCACAACTTTACTTCATACATTTAAACTCTCACAATACAAAAAGAAAGAATAAAATATCCTCTAAACTTAGTACATCATAAATAAAACACAATAAAACATAAAGCAGATAATTCATCACGAAAGATGGACAATGGATCCAAAGCATACGTCAAAAAAATATTCGCGACAAAACCGGAGAGTGTCAGATTGATCACTTTCCAATGTGACGTTGAAATCGAACTCCTACCTCCGGTAATCGTCAAGACGAAACCAGTTGCTTCTTCTGGTCCCGAAGAGACCGCTAATACAGTGAGAAAATTCTTAAAGGTTTCTGGCGCATAACTCGAGAAAACGTCTACTTTAATAGAGAGAAGAAGATACGCCACTCTCATCAAAGAGAGAGAAAAATGTACGATTATTCTCGGGAAGAAAGTATGACAGACTCTCAAAACATATGGAAGAAACTGGGATAATTCT
Organism: Arabis hirsuta; assembly: GCA_964056655.1. Classification (NCBI taxonomy): domain Eukaryota; kingdom Viridiplantae; phylum Streptophyta; class Magnoliopsida; order Brassicales; family Brassicaceae; genus Arabis; species Arabis hirsuta. The sequence continues at coordinate 19,323,801 of OZ053308.1, forward strand.
TTCCCCGTAGGAGAAAACAATATAACCGACAGCATTTGACTTGTCTTGGTTAGAGGGAAGACCACAAAGACTTGATCTTATTGGGCTTGGAAACCCACAACTCTTGGGCCATGCCCACACACAATTGGAGCCTACTGGGACATAGGGTTTCAGGCTGCTTGGGAAATGGAGGAGCAGCCGTGAATGGTTGGAGTAGTGCAGCGACGCCGGGAAGGTTGGATGCGAACTGGACGTCGGAGCCAAGCCAACTCCTGTACCAGAGAGGTCGGCATGAGATCTCAGCGAAGGAGAGGATTTTGAATTTGGTGTTGCTTCGCCGGTGGATCCATATTAAATGTCGGGGGTGAGTAGCAGGTTGCGACGAAGACACAGAAGCAAACGGAGAGAATTTGTCCCATGACGCGGTGGATCTGGAGGATCCTGAGGCTCCGGCAGAGAGCTTAGGTTATGACCGCCGCCAAGTAGGTTTCGCAGATCTGGTGAGGCCATCGTCAGTTGCAGTGAACGACGGAAGTTGAAGTCAAAGCTTACATAAATTTCGCCGGAATCCATGGAGATCGACGAAAATTTGAACGGTTACCAAGACAAAGATTGTCCGGAAGTTTCTCACCGGCAACGATCGGTGGAGGGTGAGTAAGCGACAAAGCTTGCACGAAGCAGAGGAAGAACCACCGTAGAACGCTCGTCATGTCGAAGAAGCGGCAGCACCTCGACTTCCGTGTATTGATATTCTCTTATCCTTGTTACTTATCGTTACATTTATTTAAGAATATTTATATCTAATCAGTATGTATAGATCTGTCACTAAACTATTTTTAGCAATAGCATATAAAGGTATCGTCCTTCTGTTTGCGTATTCGTGATATTTAAAGGTAGCTATGTTATTAATCATTTCATCTACACTACATCATATTTTTCTAATTGTAAGAAACTTCCATTTTAAATTTCAAAGAAAACAAAAAACAAAACAAAAAAATATCTGTTTTTTGGATAAATTCTTAAATAATAAACGTAATTTTGAAATTAGAAAACTCAAGGAAAGTGTGCAATGTAGTGAAATACCAAAAACAAAAGCTCAAGAAATAGTTATATAAAAAAAGGCTCAAGAAATTAGACCAGAAACAAAGAAAAAAACACACTTCGTATTCCAAGTAATTGAAAATCTTTGAACAAAGCACAACATATTTTTTTTTTCCGTTCACCATTAGTCTCATAAGTATCCCTTTCTCTACCCAAGAAGACCAGAATCCAAACCCTAATCAAACCCAAACTAATGAAAATGGTTCATATAACAATAAATAGACTACAATAAAGCACCAGAATTAATATAGTTGACAGTACTACTCCAGACCTCTCTCCCTGAATCAATCTGATCAACATGACCATGACCATGACCATGAACAGCTCCTCCTCCCATGTTCATCTGCTGCCACGGGAATCCCCACAAGACCCTGTTTGGATCAGTTGTTGCCATCTGATCCAAACCGCTTCCAAACGCATTTCCCGCGTTCTCCATCTGCTGACTTGTTGTCCCAAACACACCATCAATGCCCATCGGAGACTGAGAGCTTCCGAATTCAGAAGAAAACCCTAGAGATTGCTTGTTCAGCAAGGCAAATGCTAACCCAAGCTCCATATGTTCATTGTTCATGTGGTTATTATAGCCGCCAAAAGTAGCGGCCGGGAATGTTTTGCCGTCGTAAGTCGCCGTCGATGGTTCAGGGGTGGTTCTGAGGCTTTTAGTGGTGGAGGAGGGGCGTTTATGTTTCCGGTAAGCACCACCGATTGGGATGTTTCTTAGGATGCCACCTTTAGTCCAATATCTCCGACAAGATTTGCAGAAGTACCGAGGCTGAGAGAGACTGTAGTTGTTGTAGTAACAAAACTTTGTGTTGGTGGAGTCGCAGCGAGGGCACCTCAGTGATTGCTCCGGTGGAGCTTGCCTAATCGCCGGCGATGGTTTCTTCTTGTTATGATAATCTTGTGAAGATACTACTCCCACCATGTTCTATAACAATCAAATTTAAATGAATATCAAAACCGAATTATTCTCTTAAACAAAATAATCATTGATTAAAATGTGATCTTGATTAATTAGTACCTGGTGCATAGACGAGTAATCCATATCAGCTCAACAACTCCGAGAAGCTTCTTTGAAATGTAGAGGAGATTAAGATTGAAATAAAGTTAAGGAGAGAGAAAAGGAGAGAGTTCAGGAGAGTGGGAGATAAAGAAAAAGCCAAGCATCTATCTCTCTATATATAGAAAAGAATGTGAGAGGAAAGAGTTTGGTGGCTTTCTCAATATTATATTTTAAATTCTCTAAACAATAATAATCATGTGTTATTACGGTATAACGAGAAAAATAACGTGATCCAACTCGGAGCATGAGATGTGAACGAAGACCATCAATACGTTTTTCAAAACCACTTTAATTCTGACAATTCTAATTATGAAAGGCAGATAGAAATAAGTATATAAAAATATGATTATTAGTTTGGGGGAAAATAAAAAATATGAACCTCATTAGTATGTTTGTAAGTGCATTGCATACACTTATTTTAAATCTGCAGAGTCCATTTTTGTAATTCTCTTAATTACGATTTTATATTAACAATGGTTGATGATATTTGATTTTTGATCGAAACTTTTTAATTCCGGAATACAAAAGATAGCCCTTTAAAAATCCTAATTAATTATTTTCTCAAAAAAAATCCTAACTAATTAGGTCTATAAGAAGAATTTGCTATTATGAACACAATTATTAGCAAAAAACGAAAAATTGCATTATAATGTAACCTATCTATTATATATTTGGTGTCAGAGATTATTTCTCAATGAAGGAAGAAGGGTTTGAACTTTGAATGAAATGATGACCAAGAGGACCGTACGATGATGAATCAGAGTTGGTGTTGGTTTTGTACGATGATGGTTCAGGCACCCATCTCTCCATGTGTCCTCAACCTCTTCTCTGTCACATTCTTCCCGTTGAGTTGTTGTCACCACGTGGGACCCACACTCATCTTCTAAAATCAGTCAAAAAATCTATTCTCGCATGGATCCCACGGTCTCATCAAGCTGGTCCTAATATTCAGTATTTTTTTAATCTTCTCGCATGCAGTTAAAGTTTAATATTACTCTTCAAAATGTTCTGTAAAATATATAATAATACTCCGTCAATAGCTGCGATTCTTGGACCATTATGCGGTTCACAAATTTTTTTTTTTTTAGGTTCACAAATATCTATGTGTCTCTAGCTACATATTTGCTTCTACATATTTTAAAAATTTCTTGCATGTAGTTATTCAGGTTATGCGATTTACTACATCAACATCCACAATAATGATCCAATGGTTACTCGAATTAACGTTTACCAAGAGATGATACAAACTGCATGCACATAGCATCGATGATATTATACATATTTAGTTTTAGATTTAAGCATTGAACTTGCTTCTCATAAGCTACCTAATTAGGCCTCACTTGCTAAGCCATTCTATAAAGTAAAATTTTATATTTTCTATTGCGAATATTCCAAGCAGTTTTTTCTTGAATCCTCTTGTATTACTTAAAAAAAAAAAATTTGAGAAATACTATATTTTTTTTTTTTGTCACGAGACGAATATCTCCTGGATTACCCAAACACAGACGTATCGGGGAACCAATGTGGAGTACACATGTTAACATAAGAGAAAACTAGCGGTCCGGGCCAGTAAGTCGGTCATTCCATTTCGTTCTCTGGGGCAATACTGTAAAGTAAAGTCAGGGAATCACGCTCTGAGTGCCTTGTATTCTTCCAATTTGGTTCGAAAACGCAGCCAGTTGTCTGGGTCCCGTATCATTGTAACAAGCTCCTGGGAGTCTGTGGCGAATAGCGTACAAAACCTCCTTCTCCTGCGCAGGCTCTGAAGGGCCCAGATTAGACTAAGCAGTTCTGTGTGCAGGGGAGAAAGACCCCGGTTCACCCCTCGTAGGCCTAGTAGGTCAATCTCCCCATCCTGTAGTTGAAGGGCCCAACCTAGTCCACTCGTGTGTTCGCCCTCTTTCCATGATCCATCGATAAAGCAGGTAAAGATGGCCCTTGTTAAATCCGGAGTCATCGGCCGCTGTACTTCAGTCTTTCCTGTTATTGTTTCCTCATTGGCTATGAACCAGGCCGCAGCCTCCTTCCTAGCAAGCTTAATGATATCTAGGGGTGACCGGTCCAGGTTCTTAAACACTTTATCATTACGTGCTTTCCAGAGGTACCATATTATCCAAGGATAGCATCGTACATAGTCGTCAACTTCAGGCCGGTTGGGTATTCAAAATCTTTGCAAAAATATCATTGCTTAAAAAATTATATATTCATTATATCATTTATATTTGGATTAACTATGTTGTATTAGAGTTTAGTTTTGAAGATTTAGGGTTTGTTAGGAGTCACAACATTTTTTAAGGTTTATAATTTTAAGATTTAACTTAAAACTTTATAATTAGTGGCATTTTTACAAATGGACAATCTATAATAACATTTTTAAAAATATACACATCAAAATTGAATCACGTCCAAAAAAGTGCGTTAATCAACTACGTAGACGAAAAACATTCCTCGAAGTATCCATCACTTGTTAGTTGGGTTAATTGACTATTTTCATATAAACATTATATTTCAAAACCTCTAACATATAGTAACGTAATTGTAGAAAAACCCAAATCCTCCAAAAAAAAAAAAATTAATTGGAAAAATAAACACACAACGGAACAAATGACCATGTAAAAGCATAGATTTGGCCGGACAGTGTATAGCACATGATATCCCTAGCAGTTAAAGCTAGTAGAGACACAAAACATTGGTTTTCGTGAAAGGAACTTATATGAAGACCAAGATTTGGTCTAAAAGACGTGTATGGGTATGGATCACACATCCACACACATAGATATACACAGCCATATACAAATATTATATATAGATTCTATTTTATACAATTATGATCTTACTATAGTCTGATATAAGATCGTTGGTTTTTGTGACCATCTCTGTTGAATAAATTGTATTAACATCTCACAAATTTAGTTTGGTATTTAGGTCTACCTAGGGTGTATGTATATAGAGATATCTTGATACACTCTCTAAAATTGATTCCTATAAAATAATTGACATTATATAATGCAAGTAATATGATCACGAATACACGATAATTTGATTAGCTATTCTGCACGGGGTACACAAGTACTGGAGATCATAGAATTGATTTTGTTTGTTTTTGTTACAGATACAAAAAAAATATTGTTTTCAAAACAAACAAAAAAATACAAACAAAATATTATTATATAGATATCAAATCATCTTGAGTTTATATTCTTATAGAAATTTTGCAAATCAAGGTGGATAAACGTTTTGCTTATAATTTCAAATTTAATTTAACTTTTTGCGTAGAATTAAGTCCAAAAAATGTTTTTCAGCATGTCCTTTTTCTACCATTAAATGTGGTGATTCACAAACAATGATTGCTATCCGAGTAAGGAATGGTGATCATTGCATTGCAGTTGGACCCTCCATGTGGCTCCCAAGTTTAATCCAACTAAAGATGAGAATTTCATATATCTCATTTGAGATATTGTAATATTTGTTTATGTCACACAAAAACAAATAGTTCGAGCTTTTTATTTTCGTTTAATTTTTTGTCGGTTTTTCGCTTTAAATTTATAACGGATTCTATAAAAATAGTATAGCATCTCAAATTAAAATTGATTTGCAAAATATACGATAGCAAAACTACAATAATAAACTCCTACATCTTTTTTTATTCTAAAATATTTACTTTTTTTTATATATCGTTGGAGTTTTGGATCTTCGATCCATAATCTTTTCGGTGCCCGGGAACTGTATTGATAATTCCACGTTTAAGCATAAACACTTTTTCCAAGTGGAATTAAATTTGTGACTTTAAAGACTTTTTTTCAAGTTTCAAGATTAAAATATTCGATTTGGTGAAAGAGCATCTACTAATTGATAGTTTCATATATTTTTAAAATTGACATGTCAGTTTAAATATTAACTTAGATCCAAAAATTGAAACCCTAAATCATAAGCCTATAAATCCGAAAATGTTGTATTCCCTTAATTTTACACTCTTTTTAAGTTTTTTTGTTTTCATAAGCCCTGATTTTCACTCTTTTGTTTAATTTTATACTCTTTTTAAGTTTTTTTGTTGGAAAATAAGCTCTGATTTTCCATAATATATATAAATCCCAAAATTCCAATAGAGGAAAGAAAGAGGGTAATTGGTCCGCGAGTGAGAATGAGACTCGCATGGCGAAAGAAGAAGAATCTTTGAAGAAATCGAGAAAAGAGACAAAGAAACAAAAGTGGGGATCCCATCGAAGCTGAGAGATTTGAACATGTGGTCTCAGTCAGGTTTCAAGACTCAGACCAACCCACTACCGAGTTTCCTCCTTTTTTATATAATAGTACTATATAAGAAATAAACATTTATTTATTTATTTTAAGTTTTTTTTTTCTTTTACTAAATTGTAAATATCATTTAAAAAATAAAAATTTAGGGTTACAAATTGTTTGATAAGCAAATTGCTACACTAAAAAACAAATATCCGATTATTTAAAATAGGCAAAAACAGCCTCTCTCTCTAGAAAACTCTTCTTCTTGAACAAGCTTCGTTGATTGGATCTGGTTTTTCCGGCCGGCGTTACGCTTCCTTAGTCATGGCGCCGGACTGGTTGTATATATAAATAAACTCCTCAATCTCTCATCAGGCTTCCTACATCGACTCTGATTTGAAGTTTTTTGGAGATCTTGATGGTTAGATCTAACATTTATGGTAGATCTGGCATCGATTTTGAAGGAGGCTTCGGTTAATTTTGTCGGTGAAGCATGATTAGAGATTTGATGGATTCGGTTTTATTTCGTGTTCTATCGGATCTACGGCTATGACCGGTTTTGTTTCCGGTTTTGTTTCGGCTTGTCCGAGTTTTTCTTTTCATCTTTCCACACTTGTTCTTAAGTTCAAATCCGGTGGTTTATGAGTTGATATTTCTTTGCTTTTTCATCAAGATTGGCTAATTCTTTGTGATAGAGTAATATCTTCATCATCCCATTTGAGGGCCTATGTGTTAGGTGTTGATGAAGCTTCTCTTCAAAGATTGGTTAAGATGTTAGAGTGGAAATTTGATTATCATGAGCCGCTGCTTTTCGTGGAAGATGATTGCAGGGAAGTCTTGACGAAATTCGGTGACGGAGTTGTGGTAGATCGTGGATCGGCCAGCATCGTTATGTCAAAAATCTTTCATCTCACATGTAATCCAAATATAAACATGTTTGCTCTGTTTTTTCTTATCCTTATCTTCAAGGTTAGGTAGGATAAGATGAGTTTAATTCTTTTTCAGATGTAATTGATGAAAAATTAGATTTCTTCAAACATCTCTGTAAACTTTCTCAGTAATGAAAACTTGGCCGACAAAAAAAAAGAAGCAAATTGCTACACTATGGTTTTGATTCTATGGCAAAAAAAGACTAAAAAACATGAAACCAAAATAACAGTGGTTCACATTTAGGGTTACAAATTGTTTATTTTAAGTTTTGTCTTGTAGATTTTTCATATATGGTACTCGTAGTAACGAATATAACGATCGTTCATGAATCCAAAATCAAATCCCGTCAGGGGCTGCGGCATCACTTCTTCGCTCATAATCTTGTTATTGTAATTTCTTTCTATGATGAAAATTGCAAAAGGATGTTAAACAAAAAAAAATGTCTGTCTTTTCGGATGATGAGAAAGTCCGTACATTTTTGTTGTTGTTATATAGCTTTTCTCCTTTTCTTGGCTATGATATAGTTAATTTTCTTTACAAGCTCTTTAACACAAAAAAAAAATTCTTTACAAGTTCTATAATTCATTATTTTTTCCAATATTCGAATCATGTACCGGTTTTTTAGATATTCGTTCTACAATAAAACAAGTACAAAAATTAAAAATTACATATACTTGTGCAAAACAAGACATGTTGCAGAAAAGTTCAAAAACAAATTATGTTGACAGGATAATTAATTGTAGGGTTTGTATATATCCCGCACATATATGATAACATCAAACTGCATGTATATGTCAAATTGTTTTAACTTGCTACTGCAGATGGGTACATATCGTCTGCACTCTATGAGACACATAACTTTTGAGTTATTAGTATTAGTCGAAATATCTATAATATATTCGATTTGATCTATTATTCTCTTTGATCTAATAGAAAAAAATTGCAAACCATACCGTACATAACAAAACAAATATTAAAAATTTAGTATTCATCAGAAAGAACACATCTCAAAAATACTAAAATAAGTGTGTGTATGTATACCATATAAACTTTGAAGAATTATATTTATTTAAAAGAATTAATTGAATTTTAGTCTAGAAGTTCTTGGTGAAACAAAAAAAAAAACATGTAGGATCGGATGTTATATTAAGATAAGAAAAGAAAAGAAAAAAACAAGTAGAGGATCGGACCGGAGATTTGAAGCACAGTTTTCAAAGCGAGCTGCATCTATTCTTACCTCCATCTTCAAGCAAAGCATCAACCACCTAGATTCCCATACAACGCTGTTTTCTTTTTATTTATTTATATTTTATACTATTTATGTTGCTTTTATTCGTTTCACTTTCCTGACATTGTTTTTGTTTATTCTAATTTTCTTATCATTGAATCTATGGATCATTAATTATATGATCCGCCATAAGTCTCTAGTTTTGAACTTGCCATGACATTATTCTTCATTGTCATCAATTATCGTAAGTCTCTGGTGCTGGCCCACTGCGAGAATTTTGTGAATAATTTTTGTTTTATAATTTCTGAATCAATATCATAAACTTAGGTGTCAAAAAAAAAAAATATATATATATATATATCATAAACTTGAAACAAGTACAAAGAAAACAAGGCCTTGTGTCAAGAAACGAAACATGTAACATTAAAGACTGAGAGATGTTACTATACTAGTTCTCGAGCAATGCGATCATGAAGCTATGAAGGACCACCAAGGGCAATGTCAGATTGAAACCTTCCATTTCTATTTAAGGCCGGCCCTGAGGGCAAGCAGACCAAACCCGTGTTTGTGACCCAATTTTTTTAATATTTTGTTTAACTATATTTTAGGCCCATAAATATGCATAAAGTTTATTTAGTTCAATTGGTTCATTAACTACATGGAATAAAGAAGAGCTGGAAGGTTCAAGCCCCTTTAGACATTTGGAGGCCCAAAATTTTTTGTTTGTTTGTGGCCCTTAAATTCTCAGGACCGGTCCTATCCTTATTACACTTTTCGCAATTTCTGTAACGATATAATTAGCTTCCGGGTGTTTCTCTTCGAACACACAACTACCAAAGAGGGGTCGGAGTGCAATGATTTCTAAGAGTAATGCATCGTACCTTGGCCATACAGATGGCTTTGACAAAGCCTCCATCGTTGCAAGCAGTTTGTAGCGATTGTAATCTCGTGGTAGTGCATATCCCTAAGGCTTCTCATTGTCCATGCTATGCAACGAAGTTCCGCATAAATTTTGTTGCTTGATCTCGTAAAAGCATCCTGAGCATGATGGAAAAACCGTACCCGAATGGTCCCTCACAACCCAAGCTCCACCACAGTGTAGATGTGCATTTCTCCAATTAGCATGAATGTTACACTTAACGATACCAGTAAACAGAGCCTACCACTTATCTCTGATCCTTTGATGCATCATGCTAGAATTAACTTGTTTCGATGAACTGCTATTGACCTTAGTCCATAAAGTAGCTTCCTCTTGTGCTCTCTCAACAACCCTTTCTAAAACTTCTTGCCTTTCAGCGTGAAGGATATAATTTTGCTTCTTCCAAATACTCCATAAAATACAGGAGATTGTTATATAGTTACCTTAAGAATACAAGATTGCTCCATGAGATCCAATACATATGTGATGTTGTCTTCCAAAGATTCTGAATAACCACCAACTGGAACCGAGGTATATTAGCTAAATCAAAATATAGCTTCGCCTCCGGACAACCGAAAAACACATGACAAATGGTTTCCACACTCTGGTTGCACATCTTCCAAGTAGTATTAACGGGCAATCCTCGTGTTTGAAGCCTATCAGAAACTGCCATAGCTCCTAATTAAACTCTCCAAATAAAAATTCTTATATTGAACCAAGTTTTTAATTTACATATCCTCCGTTTTGACTTCACCCGGACTTAATCTAATAACAACAAAGGAGAGGTTGGAGTGATCGGAAAGTTGGACAACAACCAATACCCACTTTTGACTGTATAAGAACCATTAGGTGTATATGCTTAGATATAGCGATCATCCACTCAACCAATGGGGAAACTAAGGATACGTGAAGCTTCTCCAGGTGGAAACAGAGCTGCCATAGTTTCAGTTTGCCATTCACTACTCAAAGAGATGAGAGAAGGAACTTCTAAATTAAGATCGATGAAGTGTTGTTGATGTATTCGCGCACGTGGATGTTGATCGGAAATCCACTTTTTAGTCAAGACATTAGTGCTTTTGCCATTACCAATAGACTTGACCAGTCCTGAAGATAAGATTTCTCTACCAAACATTAAGCTCTTCCATGTATACGATGGCCTATAACCTTTCCCCTACTCCAAGAACCCATTCGATGCAAAATAGCGACCCTTGTATAATTCGATAACAAGGAATCCGGTTCATTGAGAATTTTCCAACCTTCTTTAGCTAAGAGAGGGTGATTGAACTCACCAATATCTCGAAACCTGATCCCATCATGCTCCTTTGATCGACACATCTCTATCCAAGCAATCCAATGAATCTTGTTTTTCTTTTCACAAGCATTCCATCATAACCGAGACATCGCACTTGCAAGTTGTTGACAATGATGTTTAGATAACCGAAAACATGACATCTCATATACCGAGAAAGCCATGACGATATACGTTAGGAAGATCTCCTCTCCTCTCCTACAAGCGAAAATGTTTTGGCAAACCTATGAATAATTTACAAGTTCATAAATAAATTATACTATAATATTTTATTAAATTTAAATTTTCATACATAATAAGTTCAAAAGTTGGATACTTTTTTAATTTTCTTTACTGTGAAATTCTTAATCTAGGTTAATTATTAAATTAATTTTTCAATTTTTTATTTATATCGTGTGCGGATATGAGTTAAAATACAAATGTTCAATTTATAATATTGTTTCGTTGTTTTTTTTTGTCACCAAATATTGTTTAGTCGTTTATATGCAAACTATGAAATATATTTGATAATGTTTAACATAATGAAGTTTAAAGTTTTTTTTTTTTGCCAACCAAACTATTATTTAAAAAAATGCCACCATAATTGATTATCTAATTTGGTGCTTACAAAAGAAAAATTAAAAGCTTTAATTTCGTGTACAAATGAAAAATTAAAAGCTTTAATTTCGTGCACAATAGAGTTTAAGTTTAGAAAAAATATATTAAATTATATTTAGGGAAATAAGTAGAAATGACTCATAAAATTTTAATAATTCACAACATAACCAAAAAAAAAAGCTAGGATCCCACATATTTTTGTCTCTTTTTTTACCAAGAAATTCCTTCTCTCTATGCCTACAATAAAGAGACGGAGGCACCGCAAAATAGACGGGAAATTCACGAGATTGGAACTCGAAGTTTGATTTGAGAGATTTATCATTGCCATCATCGGTTCAATCGGCAAGCATTAGGTTTGAGAAGTCGTAAGACGAGCCTTCAACGAATCAAGCATACTTATTGGTTTATTGCTAATCTTTTTAGTTTGGAATATTCTTGAGAATCTCGATCCCATCATCATAACCCAACGGCGGCATATGCGATGATGTACGCATGTTTGATGGATTTCCCGACGACTAAAGCCTCCTCCTAAAGAACAGTTGTGTAGCTTAAAGAGGATAGATCTCATCATATTCATCTTTACCATATTGTATTCTTCTCCTCTCCATCATTCTATTCTTCTTATCAAGTCTATTCTATTTACAAAAGTGGTATTCTAATATTTGTGAAGATTTGTATTCAAGTTTTTTTTTTTTTTTTTTTTTTTTCAAAATGCTAATCACGTTAAATGCAGAAAAAATCCATATTTTAGTATGCTTACAACATTTTATATATTGATAGTATGAGATTTATGCAATGCAGAAGATGAAATGGGCTAAAAGTTTTTGTACACTGAACTATACAAAACAAAAGAAATGAGACGATGATATGGCATGAGGAATAAATCGTCAATTTTAAGCATGAAATTTTCTTTAAGCATGAGTTACCATTTGTCCCGTATTAGGCATAAGTGATATATACGATATTTTACTTATTTTTTTATTATTTATAATATGTTTTTAATAAAGAAATGAATAGTTTTTAGACTTAACTTGGTATTTTTAGTATTTTCGTGGATTTTGAAGTGATTACAGGCTTTTGGAGTATTTTAGGCGAGAAAGGAGTGAAATCAAGGCTTTTCAGGAAAGACTAATCATGACCATCAGATGTATCGCCCCAGATGAAGGAGTTTCAACCGTCAGATCAATCTCATATTTTACCACGAGATAGAGGAGGATCTCGACTTCAAAATGAATATTCGATCGCCTCAATCCGACGGTTAAATCTTGAGATATTTTTGATCTAAGGAAATCTATTCAAGTAAGAATCAAGCTAAAAGCGGTTCAGAATATTCACTTGCGATCGACCAATCGTCATAGGCGATCGACCGATCGCCAAGTCACTGTTTTTGACGGACAGACACATTAACACGGTGATCGACCGATCGCCAAGTCACTGTTTTTGATGGACAGACACATTAACACGGTGATCGACCGATCACCCCATCTGAAAATATTGGGTATTTTCCTTTTTGGGAAATTTCTCCTAAATCCTTTGAAAAAAGTCCTAGTCGACTTCTAAGCCTATAAAAGGAGACTCGGCAGCCTCAAGAGCAGATCATCACGCTTACCACCATCATCAGTTCCAAGTCTTGGTTCTTCACTAAGTTCTAAGGCATTCATCTCTTTACTTGTTTACTTTGCTTTTGGGAGAAGGATTCTCACCTCTTTGTAACCCTTTGAGAAGTTTCTCAAACCCTTTACTTGAAACGACCCGATCCAAAAATTTAAAAATTTCCCTTCAGACTATGATCATCACCGATCATAATCCTCAACTGGGCCAACACAAGCAACGCGGAACAATTAAAATCAACAATAACAACCAAATCAATAAATCTCATACTTTATTAATTCCCTAAACCGTTCAATTCAATAAGAACAATATTCAATTCAATCAATTCCAGAATAATCCAATGACAACAATTTCAGAATCTGCTAGCAACCTGACAATTCTAACGCTACAACCACTCAGACAAGACACTAGATCATCTCCTCTTCCCGGCCATGATTTCACGATCACATTTTCTCTTGACCTGCAACACATGGCAAAAAGAGTTGCATGAGTATTATCACAAATACTCAGCGACGCGGTCATCCCATCTATAGGCTATTTATACACAAGCATAAACAATAGATACAATACCAGGATGAGCATACACAAGCATTCACGAGACAATCAAACACGAACCAATTCAGGAACTCTGTGTCGATCGACACAACCTCTAGGTGTCGATCGATACACAGCCCGTGTTGATCGACATAACCACTAGGTGTCGATCGACACACCACCCTGGTGTCGATCGACACGACATCGCAGAACCCAAAAACGAGCCTATCCTCTCATGGCTCGAATCCGTCGCGATTCATCGAGTCTTCTGCACAATTTCATTCACAGAACACATGAAATCCAACAAACAATCGCATTCTACCCATTCCTTACACTTATGTAAGCCTACAGTCACGCACTCACCTCGATTCGGGAAGAAAAAGAATGAGGTTCACGAAGAACGCGATGAACACAACCTCCAATCCGGAAATCCCCAACAAATCGAGCAGAACACGAACCCCTCACACCAAAATCAAGCTTTCAGGATTGAGAATTCAAGGAAAATCAACAATGATCCCTCCACAAACTCAATCCACTCAAGAACAACCTAATCTCTCTCAATCTCTTCTGATTACGGCCCAAAAGAGAGACAAAACGCGTCTGTTCCTCTTTTAATACGAACTCTAGGTTCCCTAAACCGTTCTACCAAACCGGGCAATTAAACCGAACCTGTCGGTCCAAATCCCAATTCGTGTCGATCGACACACACTACCTGTGTCAATCGATACACCACTAAGAATCCGACTTCTCACAAGTCACAACACCCGTGTCGATCGACATACACACCTCTGTCGATCGACACACCCAACCAAAATCCACTTTTTGGTTCACGGGCGTTACAATTCTCCCCTACTAACACGGATTCGACCTCAAATCACGCGACTCCGTCTCACTAAGGCTAACACTTCCGCCTAAAACCCGACCAGATTCTCCAGGAAACATCAACGATGCAACGTCCCCTGGTTCGGATTAGGGCTGCCCGATTGATCTCCCAACAATCAAACAAGAACATGCACGACCAACCGTTGATCGTAAATTGGACCAAATGATCGCACAACAATCAAACAAGAAGATGTACGACCAACGACGCTACATTTGCTACCAGGGTTGTCCGAACGAAGTTCTAAACGTAAGCAAAAACCCTAGACTCGACATCCACCACACACTCCTGGCCCTCGGCCGGCACCACTCGTGATCACACCTGATCCCCGAGCTCTACTAGGCTCACACTAGCCCCATTGCACCGTCTCACCACAGCTGCAATTCTGACCCCAACCCGGTCAGCACCACCTGAGATCCACTCCCGATCCCCGAAGTTCATCTAGTTTCATACTCACGACCACGCTCAGACTCTACTGCTCATAACTCATACTCATAACTCATATACATATACACCACACCCACTCGCAGGATCGTCACCCCTTGAGCTACGTGTGCAGGGAACCAACCCGTCCCCTGGAGAGAACCACCAACTCTCGAGTATATGCAGGGAACCCACCCGTCCCCTGGAGAGAACCACCATCCCTCAAGTATGCAGGAAACCCACCCGTCCCATGGAGCAATACTCTGAACGCACATCATAAGCACCTGTCGACCGGAATCACCTCCGTGGCTCCATCATGACATCCCCCACCTGGAATATCATCACACCCATGACCCCCACTAGGTCATCCGAAACAACCCCCACTAGGTGTTTCCACTAGAGTCCCTAGAATAGACAAGTTCTAACCACCATAAAACCTCTATTTCAGACTCTCCCTAGGAATAGACAAGTTCTAACTCGCATAGAGCTTCCATTTCTAGCCACTCCTAGAACATGAACAAGCTCTAAGCCGCATAGAACTTCCATTCCTAGCCATCATATGACCCACCAGTCATAAAAATATAAGAACTCGCATCTTATAAAACACATTTAATAAGGCAACTCATCTTATTAAATCTCCAAATGTATACTCGTTACAACAACAAACGAAATATACATAACAACAACATAGCAACATGCTAATATAGACTCTGAAAACCAGAAAGACACTCAAGCCACCGCTTGCTTCTTGAACCACTTCGAGAACTTTCTCTTCATCGATGCTTCTGGTTCTCAAGTCTCTTCCTCAATACCGTCACAGTCCCACACGATTCTCACCAACGGTATACTCTTCCGAATAGCACCTTGACTCTCTTCTCGAGAATCCTCACAGGCTTCGTCGCCAACGTCATGTTGGGCTGAAGATCCTCTGGAATCCTAGCCCATACCTCCTCAGACTCATGTAAACACTTCCGCAACATCGAAACATGGAAGATTTTGTGAAAAGCCTTCATACTCTGAGGTAACTCCAACCGATAAGCTACCGGCCTGACCCGCTCCACCACCTTGAACGGACCCATAAACCTTGGACTTATCTTATTCTCCAAAATAGATCTGTTAGGATCCCTCAACATCGCTGCCTTGAGATACACCAGATCTCACAGCTCAAACTCTAGCTCCTTCCGTCTCCTATCAGCATAACTCTTCTACCGATCTTGAGCCTCCCTCATGTTCAGCCTCAAGACATGGATCTTCTTCGTCGTCTCCTGAATAAAGTCTGCACCAAACATGCTCCTCTCCCTCACTTGAGTCCAGCATAATGGTGTCCTACACGACCTCCCATACAGAGCCTCATATGGGGCCATCCCAATACTCGCCTGGTAACTGTTGTTATACGCAAACTCAACCAGGTTCAGATGATCCGCCCAATGACCACCATAATCGAGCACACACATCCTCAATAGATCTTCTAATGTCAAAATCGTCCTCTCCGACTGCCCATCTGTCTGAGGATGATACGTTGTGCTCATATGCACCTTAGTGCATATCTCAGCCTGAAATGCCCTCTAGAACTCTAAAGTAAATCTCGGATCCTTGTCTGACACAATACTCGCTAGCACCCCGTGCAGCCTTACTATCTCCCGCACATACTTCTTAGCCAAAACTGCCGCTCAATCAGTCTTCTTAATGGCCAGAAAGTGTGCTGACTTGGTCAGACGATCCACGATGACCCAAATCGCATCATAAGTCCGTGACACCGGCAACCCCGTCACGAAATCCATGGTAATCACATCCCATTTCCACTATGGGATAAGCAAACTCTACAACATACCACTCGGAACTTGATGCTCAACCTTCACCAACTGACACATGTTGCACGTTGCAACCAAGTTAGCTATATTCCTCTTCATCCCGGCCCAGTGATAATACCGCTTCAGGTCATGATACATCTTGGTCACTCCCAGATGAATAGATAACATGCTCGAATGAGCCTCTCTCAGGATCTTCTGCCTCAGATCCTCATCCTAGGGTACACAAACCCACCCGTTCACCAGTATCATCCCACTCGATGAGACCACATACTCTGAACCGACCGCCTTAGAAGCATCAATCAATCCCTGATCCTTCTCCTAAGCAACTCGAATCCTGCTCAACAAATCCGCCTGGTTAGCTGCCTCTAACCCCAATGGCTCCTGTGAGATCACACACAACTTCAAGGTACTGATCTCGCTCACCAGAGCCTCCATATCCCGCTCTTGATTTGAAGCACCCTCTTCCGATTCAACGCATCTGCCACCAGATTAGCCTTACCCGGATGGTACCCAATCTCCAGGTCATAGTCTGCAACTAACTCCATCCATCGCCTCTATCTCTGGTTCAGCTTCAGCTGAGTGAAGAAATACTTCAGACTCTTGTGGTCTGTGAATACCTGCACCTTCCCACCATACAAGTAAGACCTCCAAATCTTAAGGGCAAATATCACCGCAGCCAACTCCAAATCGTGGGTAGGGTAGTTGCACTCATGCTTCCTCAACTGCCTCGAAGCATATGCAATAACCTTTCCCTACTGCATCAGTACACATCCCATACCAACTCCCGAAGCATCTATATACCATACAAAAGGGACATCCTTCCCTGTCATAAACACAAGCATAAACAATAGATACAATACCAGGATGAGCATACACAAGCATTCACGAGACAATCAAACACGAACCAATTCAGGAACTCTGTGTCGATCGACACAACCACTAGGTGTCGATCGACACACCACCCTGGTGTCGATCGACACGACATCGCAGAACCCAGAAACGAGCCTATCCTCTCATGGCTCGAATCCGTCGCGATTCATCGAGTCTTCTGCACAATTTCATTCACAGAACACATGAAATCCAACAAACAATCGCATTCTACCCATTCCTTACACTTATGTAAGCCTACAGTCACGCACTCACCTCGATTCGGGAAGAAAAAGAATGAGGTTTCACGAAGAACGCGATGAACACAGCCTCCAATCCGGAAATCCCAACAAATCGAGCAGAACACGAACCCCTCACACCAAAATCAAGCTTTCAGAATTGAAAATTCAAGGAAAATCAACAATGATCCCTCCACTAACTCAATCCACTCAAGAACAACCTAATCTCTCTCAATCTCTTCTGATTACGACCCCAAAGAGAGACCAAACGCGTTTGTTCCTCTTTTAATACGAATCCTAGGTTTCCTAAACCGCCCCACCAAACCGGGCAATTAAACCGAACCTATCGGTCTAAATCCCAATTCGTGTCGATCGACACACACTACCTGTGTCGATCGACACACCACCAAGAATCCGACTTCTCACAAGTCACAACACCCATGTCGATCGACATACACACCTCTGTCGATAAACACACCCAACCAAAATCCACTTTTTGGTTCACGGGCGTTACATTACTACTAATTTTAATACAATAAGTTTATTTATTGGTTTTGCTTTGATTTACTTCACAATGTCTGAGTAGTTCCATTGTTGGGTTCTAGGGAAATCAATTCGAGGGGTTTTCATGGTTCGATAGATAGGATTTATGAATTATGGTGGCACTTTTGTTAGGTTTAGAGTAATCCTTCATCTTGATCGTGCTTGATATATGTTTTGGGGTTTTATCTCCTTGAAATAGATCTTAGATAAAATTTAGAGTTCTAACTGTTCTAATTGCTTGTCTGAAAAAGATGTTTGATGAGTTTGATTCTATAGGAAGACGAGAGTTAGATCTTTAGGATTAAATGAAAAATTGAACCTGCTTGCAATATGCATTAGATCTTAGTCTTTGTCGCTGCAAGAGTATAATGATAAGACTAGTTCAAAATAGTAGCTAGAATCACGGGAGCCTAACTAGCTTAATATGTGTTCATGTTCTAGGAGAAAAACCGAATCAATTATCCCTAGGAATTATCTGAATAATTTGGACTATAAAACCCTGAGAATCCCCGAAAGACCCAATGTTTCTTTATTATTGCTTTAAAACTGAATTTGAATACCGTTTGATTACTCTCAAAACTCTTCGTTTGACTTAACGTAGTTCTTAATTCATATTGCTATTGAGTGTTTCTAATTCTGTGTGGATTCAATCCCTAAATAATACAATTGATTGACTGTGCACTTGCAGTTTATGTTGTCTTACATTAGGTAAAACTTTGATTGAATTTATAACCTATCAATAAGATTTACACTCGCATCCATAGGAGTGCTCATTGGAGAACAATTCTCACAATTGAACTTCTTGAGCACTTTCTCAATGTAATGAGATTGTGTTAAAGATAATCTGTTACTATTACGTTTCTTTATTATTGCTTTAAAACTGAATTTGAATACCATTTGATTACTCTCAAAACTACTTGTTTGACTTAGCGTAGTTCTTAATTCATATTGCTATTGAGTATTTCTAATTCTGTGTGGATTCAATCCCTAAGTAATACAATTGATTGACTGTGCACTTGCAGTTTATGTTGTCTTACATTAGGTAAAACTTTGATTGAATTTATAACCTATCAATAAGCTTTACACTCGCATCCATAAGAGTGCTCACTGGAGAATAATTCTCACAATTGAACTTCTTGAGCACTTTCTCAATGTAATGAGATTGTGTTAAAGATAATCTGTTACTATTACGTTTGATTCGAATTCCAAGAATCATGTCCGCCTCCCCCATGTCTTTCATGTTCCGTACTCCTCAAACTCACACATGAGATCATCTTGCATACAACTCAACAACGTGATGCGAGCGATGCTATTATTTCTTTTCCAGGCAACATATGCCTCTTTATCTCTCCTGTGTTGGGTTGTAGTACCCTGCTCAAGCTCTTCCATGAGATGGAAAAGAGTCTCTTTCACCTCTTGCGCTTCGAGTCCATACTAAATATCGTAATTATCATCATCTAGTTTGTCTCTTCGATTGAGGTTAGCAATGATGTTTTTACAAACCGACGACATGCCTGTTTGAACATTCAGAGATATTGATTTACTTGCATACTTCTAAGATACAACACACAATTTTGCAATGAACACAAATTAATCTAAAGTAACTCAATTTATAATACACGGTCGAAAGTTCACCATGTTCCTAATCATCACCCGTATTACAATCTTATCACAACAAAATAACTTGTTCCACACAAAATTTTAAGTTTTAAACAAATTAGAACTCTCAATAGATCAATGTATTTTCCAACATAAATCAACAATTGAAACAAGATAATACATACCGATTTTATTAAAACAAATTATTTAATTTTCAAAACAAATATTTTTATCTAAAAATTGCATATTCTGAATCTCCACAAAGAGATGAATCTAATTATGGAAGGTGAATTCCGCACTGAGTATTTGTATATGCATTCAGAGAAGAAACTTTGGTCGTAAGAAATGTCTATAAATTCAACGATTAAAAGAAGAGTAGAGCGGAGCTGGATTTATATTGATATAAATCGAATATACAATGAGATCTCGAGTGAGATGTGTTACAAGCTGAAATATAGTGTTTAGCTCTTGTGTAAGTGAAAAGTTGGCGAAATCTGCTCAGATTTCGTATATTTATAGTTCAATTCATCTCCTCGATCCAGTTCCACGTATCCAGGGCGGTTCTGCGTATCTCGGACACGTTCTTGGCATATTCCCCGTGAATCTCGCTCCTACGACTGTGCTAATGATGTGCATAAAACTTCGATGTGAGGATTTGTATGCAAGTAGGTTTTAAATTTATAACCCTAGAAAACTGCAAGTGCACAGTGAAGATAATTGTAGTATTAGGGGTCGATCCACTGAGAACTAAGTGATGAATGCGCTACAAATCTATATGATGCGAATTAAGCTAAGTAAACATATTATTTGGTTTTTAGGGTTTTATGGAAGC
Source organism: Arabis hirsuta (assembly GCA_964056655.1). NCBI lineage: Eukaryota > Viridiplantae > Streptophyta > Magnoliopsida > Brassicales > Brassicaceae > Arabis > Arabis hirsuta. The sequence continues at coordinate 19,344,505 of OZ053308.1, forward strand.
AAACAACAAAGCAATAAAAGTAAAGGGATAAATATCAATTAAGATTATAATTCAAGCAATTCACAAAACATATGCAAAACACAAGCAATAGATTTAGGATTTTAATACTAGTTGTTCTAGCACTTATATCACTAAGGTAAGATCATCCCACTGTCGTGACGTAACTAACCTTCTACGTTTTGCACCCTAATAGACTCTACTATCGCAGGTAATTACAAGGTGAAACATGCTTTATGCTCAAGATTGATTGTTCACTATACTCCTTAACTAACCTATCGAATTGTTAAGATGCCTAGCTCATCGAATACTAGGTCCGGAGATATAACAAAATTTTGGAGAGTATATAAAAATAAGATCAGTCCCAGGGTAACTAAGCCAGTTCGTGATTTGAGTATAAATAAAGATGAAGAATCAATTCTAGAATAAAACTCTAAACGATTAACTATGTGATGACATAGAATTTAGAAAGTGCATAGAAATCAAATCAAAACTAATACTCTAACATGTTTTGCAACACGTAGCAGCAAGAGTAAAGCATATAGACATAGTATAAATCGTTGATCTACAAAGCGTAAGGGATTAGATCTCATCTTTTTGCAATAGGGCAAAGTCGAACTACCCTTAAAAGCTTCTATAATCAATTATGCATTAAGAACAAGAGAAAAACGAAATACATGTTTAGGTATTGATTTAGGCTGTTATAGCTGGCTGCTTAAGTTCATAGAGAGGCTAAAAGCAAGTATATATAGGGGTTTAAGGAGGCTTAAGTCGGCTAGGTCTTCTTCGAGCAAAAACGTTTTTATAGTCGAAACTGAGGCAATACCGATCACAATAACGGTCGGGCTTCATGACCGATATTAGAGGCTTCTATGGTGCTTCTAGAAGGTCAAAAAAGGTATGGATTATCGGCCCATGGGCGGCCCGATGCTTGACTCCATTCTGCACTCACTTTACTTCGAAGGCAGATTGACATGTCCTCAGTGTTTCGGGTGTATCTTCCAAAATACAGCCATAATTGATGAAAATACAACTCCATTGGAAAGCTAACTCAAAGGGCTATCTCCATACCAATTTCAATAAATTCCCAATTGATTTGATCCTCCGTTCATCAGCGAAATTATGGTGAATATGTTCTGTTCTTTTTGAGAATGTGCATTATCTTCAACATAAAATGACTTGGCTTGGTTCCTTTGACTTGGATGAGTAGCTGCATCATAGATAACACTCTTTTTGCTCCATTTTACATCCTTTTGATGATAAATCTGTTAAGATCTTAAAATCTACATATACGAGAAAACTACCTCTTTTGGTCGAAAAGCTTTATTAATATATGTAAAAACCATAGTAAAATAGATAGTAAAAGTGGTAAAATATAGGGTATATCAGCTAACCACCCTTTTGACTTCTTCCTAGCTCCTTAGCTCTGTATCTGTTGACCCAGCTCTCGTGAGCTGACTTGGGCTTTGACCGAATTCTGTCTTTTTCCTGAAGCTGGGTCGCAGGCCCATTTAGCGGGCCGGATTCGGTGACGAATCCAGCCCCAACAGGAATCCCCCAACCCATTAGGTATTAAGTAATAATACTTGATGGGCAGTTACTCATCATTACCCTGCGCCGCTGATGCACGAATTCACACGATATCTGGGCCATACAATCTCGATCCAACGGCTGTGATTACGGGTAGGTGATAGATCCGGGCAACATCAAATAACCAATTCATATTCATTACGTCATCCGCACCTAGCCCAACTTTTACCGTGGATCCTACCACTTTAACCGTTCTCTTCCTCGTGAATAAACTTGTTTTAACCCTTGTTTTCAGATCCGATCTCATTCTCACCTTCCTTTTTTATCTCTGAATCTCTGCTGCTCCTTCATCACTTCATATAAATCGTTTCGCCTTCGAACTCTTCCCTAAAACCATGTCTTCTTCTAGTTCCATATTCCAATTCGACCCCTATGAACCATCTCTAACCACAACCCAACAACTACTCGACCTCCGTGAGGTGTTGGCCGTTCACCCTTCGGTTGAATTCTGTTTACCTACGGGGCGTGACTCACCGAAAACGGTCAAGGAGGGATGGTGTTGCGCCTACCTCAGCTACTTTCAAACCTGCAGGATAACCTTTCCCATCCCCCTCTTTTTAATAAACATCCTAAAATTCTTCGAGCTGGCCTTTCCTAATATGGTCCCCAGCTTTGTCCATCACGTCGTCGGGATGTACGTTTGTTCTTACGAAGACGAGATGAACCTCAGCCCCAGCCAGTTCTTTGACTTCTACGTCATTTGGGTCAATTCTGCGAAGGGCTCTTTCTACCTCGCCCCCAGGGAAAGGCGAGGGATCATCACTGTCTCTGGGAAATACTCACACTGGGATGCTAACTAGAGGAAATTTTTCTTCTTCCGGGTTTCGTCGGAGACGGTGTTGTCGCTTGACAACTTCCGTCGGATTCCGACTCGGTTTTCTTCTGGTATCAGTAAGTATTGATTCGCTTATTAAGAGATTTCTGTTGCGGTTTTTGCATTCTTCTTGTCTATGCTTTCATACAGACCTGATTTTTGGCGCAGAGAATACCTCTTTGGCCTTGTTGATCGTTGCAACGTCCTCTTGGCTGTCGTTGCATTGGGCGGGCAACACGTGCTGGGATCCCTTTGACTTCCTCAAGGTAAAGAGGGCTTATCACTGGCATTGTGCCCTACCGATCTGGCCAGACTGACCAATCCCTCGCTCGTTGCTGCCCTGCTTTGGGCTTTCGCCCTACCTGGGCTTTCTATCAGGCCCTCATCGGCGGCCCTCTCAGTTAGCCAGCGGACTCGCTCGCGAGTTGTCTCTGGCCATGTGGGGCCATTGGGCTCCACTTAGCCCCCTAGACTCTCGGCCAAGTGGTCGGCTCCTTTGGCGATCCCTCCTATCGCTATCGACGCTGGCTCGACCTCAACCACTCCTTTGGGAGATCGTCTGAAGAAAAGGAGGAGGAACCCAGGTGGGGTCAGGATCACTCCATCCGTCCCTAGTGGTGGCGGCGGTTCTGCGACCTCGGCCAAGAAACCACGGACAATTTTTATTGATCCGGCGGTGAGCTCTTCTCAGGAGACCAACTCCTCCACGGGTGGTGGTGCTACACCCGGTGGTTCAGGCTCCTCCGGGAGCGTTCAAAAAGTCCTTCTATCGGTCCTCATAGCTGAGACTTCTCCTGCTCTGGTGGAACTTACATTTCCTCCGCTACTCCTGTCTTACACGGAAAAGGTTCCTTCAGCCATATGCCCTCCCTGCGAATCCTCCCACCCTGAGGAGGTCTCTTCTCCATCGGGGAACTTTGCGAAAACCTCCTCGGCACGGGATGTTCGGCCATGAGGGAAACCAGAGGAGCCAGCGTGATATGATCCTGACCAACATTAAAGAAATGGAGCTTGAACCTGATGGAGACAAACTTGTAGCTGAGGAAGCAGCTTGTTGTGGAGTGAAGATTGAGCCAAACCAAAGAAGACATGATCCTAAACCTCCCTTGTTTTTGATCCACGTTCAAAGAGTATCAACAAATGGACATGTGATTCATTTGCACTCTTTTTCACTTATTTTTAGTTTTGTCCCAATGAATTTTCCCAGAAAAGTTTTTAATGAGGCTTATGAATCACTTTCACATCATCCATTTGTTGATCAAGACCCCAAAATTCGGCCCAGATGAGAAGTTATGAAGTTCATACCATTTTATGGCAATTATAGGCCCAAGAAGAGCTCAAAACAAGTACAATTTTCAAGTTAGAGTTATTGTTGTTATTTTCTAGACAGTCTGCATGTAGACTTGTCTTTTCTATTTAAGGTCTTTGTTTCTCTCACTGTAAAACTATCTATCTTTTAATCAAAAACGTTATCTAAGTTATATCATTGTTGGTGTGTAATATCCAGCAAAAACAGTTCGATCTCTTTGGTGCGTAATATCCATAGAGTCGATCTGAGGAATATCAGGAGCCTTCCGCATCTCCTGTGCGACCATTCGATCCACAATCCTTATCTTTGAAGCCACGATTTCATAGCAGCAAGGCCTATCCTTTTTCTCAACTTAAGAGTGTCGATCTAGGGAGGATCTCATCAAGTGGTATCAGAGCACACTCTGAAAGTTGAGTTTTCTATTTCTATCATTTTCTCATCTACTCACATTCTGATTTCTTTCAAGATCAAATCGATTAGAGTTCTAGGTTGTGTGAAGTTGTTTTATGCTAATATACATGTCGATTTGAGTTCTAGAGGTATTTGAATTGGTTTCTGATGAACTACTGCTAACGTGTCTGTTCATCTTCATGTGTAGTTTGATCTAGATCTGGAATCACGAGTATTGAAGTTTGTCTAAATATATCTGACTTATAAACTACTTTCATTTGCAAAAAGATTGTATATTGTCTATCTATCTCTGATCTGATCAAATGAGTTCTAGGTTGTTTAGAGATTTCTGTGGATTTTTGAAATCGTCTCTTTATCTTCTATTGACCTAGATCAGATGTTAAGGTTTCGAAATTGTTATGAATAAGTCTGTTTTGTATTTTTGATTTGATTATCTTCTGTTAGGACATGTTACTGGCGACTTGTGTGTTTTTGTTTCAGGAAAGATGTCTGATCAAGGAGTTTATTATGACCAGAGCATATGCGATGAGGAAGATGCTTACATGGAGGAGTTATGGTCTGAAAGTGAAGAAGGCTATGGTCGTGAATCAGACAGAGAAGAACTTGAGCATGAACCACCATATTTTATTCAATACAGTTCAAGCCAGCAAAAGTGGTATGAAGAAGAATCGGAAGGCCGTGGAGAGATAATTTTCAAGCAGATTCCAAAGCATAAAGAGGCACAACAGAGGAGACAACAAGAGAAGCCTAATTGGAGAAGAAAATTTGCTAGAGAAGAAGTTGAACATGAATCCTACATCCGTGATGAGAAGAGAAGTTCTAAGTAAGCTAGACCGCTTATGAACATGTTGAGTAGCCAAAAGCATTATGAAAAGTTGAAAAAGCAGATGTTAGCTGCCGTTATGGCTGTGTTGAATAGCCAAAAGAAGAGTCTAACCACACGCCAATCTACTCGTACTGAAGCAACAATGGAGAAACCAAGTTATTCTAAGAAGGAACTGGTTAAGAGACTTCTAAGTGATCCAAACCAAGACCATGAGAATGACCAACGTTAGAGTATCTTCCAAACAAGATGCTTAGTCCAAAACAAAGTGTGCAGCCTTATCATTGATGGGGGCAGTTGTACAAATGTTGCGAGTTCAACAATGGTGGAGAAGATTTGTTTGGAGACTAAAAAGCTTCCACAACCTTACAAGCTTCAATGGTTGACAAATAATGGAGAGATAGAAGTGACCAGACAAGTGATGGTGTCTTTGTCCATTAGGAGTTATGTGGATATAATACTTTGTGATGTTTTGCCAATGGAAGCAACCCACATTCTTCTAGGAAAGCCATGGGAATATGATCGCCAAGTTACTTATCATGGTCTTACCAACCGACACTCATTCAAGTTCAAGGGCAAGAAGATCTCCCTAGTCCCTTTATCTCCATTGGAAGCTTATCAACATCAGCAACACTTAAGCAAAAAGGAAGAGCCAACTAAGAACAAAACCGAGAACCATCTTGTCTTTCTCAAAAAGTCTTTGGAAGCAAATTGTTTTTTTCCTTTTTCCAATTTGATTTTGTGCTTGAAACACTAACCAACTTAGAACCGGTGCAAACGAGTAGTATTGTTTCTTTTTCACGGATCCTAGAAAAAAAATCAGCACAAAAAGCACAAAAGATTTTGCCATTGATTAATGAATTGGAGCAGCCAACCAGCCTTGTTTCAGGACCAGTCCTTAAGCCATTTCCTTATGACCAACAAAGAAAGTACTATAAGGAATTTGATTTGGTTAGGACAGAGCCTTATTTGTTTATGTTGGTTTCTGTTCAAGAGGAAAAACGTTTTGGTTTAGAAAATGTGAAAGAATTTTGTGTTTCAAAATCTGTTTTTGACAAAATGATTCCAACTTTTGAAACAGTTACACATGAAAATTTTTTTAAGCCAAAAGGTTTTCTTAATGATAAAATCCGTGATTTTGACTCTTCATTGAGAGTATCTTTGTTTAGCAGCACATTTGAGTTGCTTAAAACTAAAGCAGAGTTTATAATGGCTAAAAATTTGTCTAAAATAGAACAAAATGTTTTCGGTGGTGTTAATGAATCTTGAAAACCAACTTTCAAAGATCATGCTCTTGAACAAAGCGTTTCTAAGTTTGCAAAGGATATTTTTCTTTCTAGTAAAACGTTGCTTGTTCTGCACTCTGTCAAAGATTTTTGGTGTTCTAATCACATTCTGATTTGTGACAAAGTGAATGAAATTGATAAAATGCATTTGAAACTTGCCTTCGATAGCCTGTTTGATCCTCTTAAAGATTTGTTTGATTATTCTAGTCGCACATTTGATGTGTTTTCTTTAGTTTTTGTGAAAGCAAATAAAAGACAGGTTAAGTACTCAAAGGCAGGAATGATTCAAGTTCTCACTAATCAAGTTGATTATGGACAAAGGAGCATGGAAAAGTAGTCAAGGCTTCTTTGATGTTCAAAGACAAACCATCCGATGTATTATTCCCTAAGATAAGTATTTCTGATCTCAAATTTCTCAAATTTCATTTGCCCTTGATCACACAAATATAATGTGTTTGTCTATGTCAAAAGAGCCAATTACCGGTTTTGGAGCAGACTTGAAGCGCACAAGAAGAACCGACAAGAGGGAGGAAGACAAATGATTTAAACCACCTGATCTGGAATAGGATAAACTCCAAGACGTCAGTTGTTTCATGCTGATGAAAAAGAAGCCACCAGACGCAGCATACAAGCCAAAAACCAAGCCAAAACAGAAATGGAAGTATCTCTCTAACCCTTTCTGATTACTTTTGTATTAACTTGATCTATTCTCTTGCAGATAAAATGGATTTGAAGTCAAATCCTTTTTAAGAGGGAGGAGATGATATGATCCTGACCAGCATTTAAGAAATAGAGCTTGAACCTGAGCTTGAAGGTGATGGAGACAAACTTGTAGCTGAGGAAGCAGCTCGTTTTGGAGTGAAGATTGAGCCAAACCAAAGAAGACATGATCCTAAACCTCCCTCCACGTTCAAAGAGTATCAACAAATGGACAAGTGATTCATTTGCACTCTTTTTCTCTAACCTTTGGTTTTGTCACAATGGGTTTTCCAAGGAAGATTTGTTGATCAAGACCCCAAAATTCGACCCAAAGGAGAAGTTATGAAGCCCATAATATTTTATGGCAATTACAGGCTCAAGAAGAGCCCAAAACAAGTACCTAATTTGCTGGCAAAGAGAAGTAACGAAAATGGAAGTGCAAGGGTTAATTTTCAATTTAGAATTATTGTTGTTATTTTCTAGACAGTCTGCATGTAGACTTGTCTTTTCTATTTAAGTTCTTTGTTTCTCTCATTGTAAAAACTATATATCTTTTTATCAAAAACGTTTTCTAAGTTAGATCATTGTTGGTGTGTAATATCCAGCAAAAACAGTTCGATCTCTTTGGTGCGTAATATCCATAGAGTCGATCTGAGGAATTTCAGGAGCCTTCCGCATCTTCTGTGTGACCATTTGCTCCTCAACCCTTGTCTTTGAAGCTTCACAGTTTCATAACAGCAAGACCTATCCCTTTTCTCAACTTAAGAGTGCCGATCTAGGGAGGATCTCATCACAGCGCAGCTTCCCCATCCTCCTGCCTCTTCTCAGGACCATTCCTTTTAGTTCTATGGGAGATGGCGCGAGATGACTCGAGCCTGGGAAGAGGTTATTGCTCTCTTTTTTTTTGAATTTCTCCTATTTACTTTCCCCAATACCTTGTTTCATGGTTTTACAGACCGCTAAAGCCGTCAACGTCTTGGTGGCCGATGCTGAATTGCATCTTTGGCTCGCTCCTCTATAGAAAAAGTGGACGGCTTGAGAGCCAAACTCGATGAAGCGAACAGGCGTTTGAGGGCCATGGAGAGGCGCAAGATGGAGTATGAACGGAGGGTTCAACGCCGCGTCGAAGAGGACAAGAGAAGGGAGCTTAACTTCATGATGTACCTGGTGGCGGCCAACGACCCCATCAACTTCCTTAAGCGCGAGATCCGCCGAGCGACTGCGTCGAAGGAGGAAGCGGTGGCTGCCGCGGTTAGGACGGTGCATGCTGAGATGGCTGCCAGATACTGGGAGGTGCTAGAGGGTGTGAAGGAGAAGTTCAAGAAGAAAGAGGTGGAGATCACGGCGAAAATTCATCTGCAGTAGCTGATAGCAAATCTTCAGCTGCTGAATGAGCTCTCTACAGGTAAATCTATACTTCTTGGGGAGCTAGAGAAGATGACTGCAGGCCGGGCCGCTGCGGAGAAGGCCTTCGAGGATGCAATCGTGTCCGACTTCTTGATCGAAGGTGGACCAACCTGAGGTTTCTGTTGAGTTCGTCAACCATGAGGACCTGGCCATCTGCAATGGCCCCGTTTTTCTTGATCTTTTATGTACCTCTGTTAGTTGAACATTGCTACTGTTGCCTGGGAGGGCTTTAATCCTTGTGCTTGCCCCTTTGGACTTTTGGATATTGCGTTCCTTTTCTGAACTCGGCCCGCTGGGCCTTTTGAATAATATTTAACTTTTAATCTAACTTAGTTGTTTTGAGGTTTCTCTGTCCTTGATCATTGAATGAGTTGCTTAAGTCGGGTCAGCCTAGCTGATTTCATCGGATCAGCTCACCTTTTGAGGTGGGAGTCGAAGTGGCATCTTTGCCATGACTTCGACTCATCTCGGCTTTGCGTGCTTTTTTTTTGTGATTCTTTAGCTTAGCTCCGAGCTGAATTACTCTGAGTGTTTGAACTAAGTAACAATTTCGAGTTTAATCCTTCGTTGACATATGTGATCGCGGAAGGTGAACCTCAGTGTTTCTATGCTGCTCCTTGTAGCCATGTTACTAGTATTGGTCAACTGACGCTTATCGTAATGAAGTTGGGCTTGGTGATCAAGTCCGCATTTTTGTGTGATCGAGTTGAGATCGACTTCGCTTGTAACGATGGGTTTATGCCTAAGGATGTCTTAGTTAGGGAACAGTTAGGTCTTTACGAATTTAAGTTCTGCTCAAATTGATTTTGATGTGCTATAGACCTTTGATAAATTTAGGTTCTCTGCCTTTTTTGATTTTACAAAGATGTAAACAATGGACTGTTCTCCTTCATCAAGTAGAGCTCAGCTTCCCCGCTGAGGTGGATGAGGTGGAGAATTTTTTTGGGTTTGCTGGGCTTGAGGGACGAGCTGCCTACGTACCCGGTAAAGGGATCAAGCCATAACGTAGTTCAATTATTTGTTCTGGAGTTCTAGTGATAGAATTTCTTTAGGCTCATGGCGTTCCATGCCCTCTTCACTGTTTTTCTATTCTGGAGTTTGATAAGCTTGTAGACATCGGGGTGAACTACAGCGGTGACTCGGTAAGGACCTTCCCAATTGATCCCTAGCTTTCTGGCACCTGACTTTTTTGAATTTTCTTGTACTTTTCATAAGACGAGGTCGCCTTCTTTAAATCGCCTGATTTTTACTCTAGACCTGTAGTAGTGTGCTGCTGCTTGTTGGTAGTTCATAATTCTGATGAAGGCGAGGTCGCTGCGCTCGTCGATTATGTCTATTACGTCTTGGAGCATTTCTTCGTTCAGTTCCTCGTTAGGGGGGCACATTACCCCCCGAAGACTTAGTACAACTGTTTCAGCTGGTATCATTGCTTTTATTCTGTAGGCTAAGGAAAAGGGAGTTTTGCTGGGAACTTTCTTAGGAATAGTGCGACACACCCACAGTATCACTTGCAGCTCCTCACTCCACCTCTCTTTCTTGGCATTGAGCCGTTTCTTTAGGTTTTCTAACAATGTTTTGTTAGCTGCGTAAGCTTGGCTATTCCCTTGAGGGTACCTCAGAGTTGAATAGGTTAAGCGTATCTGTCAATTTTGGCAGAAATTTCTGAATGCGGCCGAGGTGAACTAGGTTCTGTTATTAGTTACAATTTTGTATGGTTGCCCATGTCGGCATATGATATTCTTCCATATGAATTTCTTCACCTGGTCGGAGTGAATTTGCTGGTAAGCTGCCGCTTCTATCTACTTAGTAAAGTACTCGGTTAGGACGAGTAGATATTCAACCTGTTTCGGTCCTGACTTAACTAAAGTTCTGACTATGTCCATCGACCATCTCATAAATAAGAAAGGAGTTGAGATCGATGACAGCATCTCGGTTGGCTAATGTAAGATCGAAGCATGCTTCTCGCACTTTTTCTAACGATCACGAACCAAAAATTGGGATTTTTGGTCGTGCGTCGATCGACGCAAGGTTAAATTGAACCGATTGGTTTAATTTAAGTTGGTGGTTTGAGGCCAGTTTAAGGGAAATCGTAGGGCTTCCCTATAAATAGGCAGTGGCTGCGTTTTTGGAGACTTTTAGTGTAACATCCCAATTTCTGGAACTATGTGGTGCATGCGGAGAGGGTTAAGAGAATTGATTTGGCTATCTATATCATCAAAGTGCACTTATCTTTTCTGTCACACATCCAGAGAAAACTCCAAAGTTAAGCGTGCTTGGGCTGGAGCAATTTAAGGATGGGTGACCTACTGGGAAGTCATTTCCAGTACCGTGTGAGTGAGGACAAAACATGGAGAAAGATCACGTGGTGATTTGCAGGGTTAGTAAACAAGTCTTTCGAGCCTCCTAGACTAACGCACCGACCATCGGGCAGGGGTGGGCCCACAGGCCGAGAGTGGGCGTGGGGCCATTAGAAGATGAGGATTTCTCCTGAGGGGATGAGGATTTCCCCTGTATGTTATTGAGAGATGAGGATTTCTTTCGAGGGGATGAGGATTTCCCCTGCATACCAATAGCTCGACGGCGGTCGGGGCGTTACAAATGGTATCAGAGTGAACCCTAACGAGTATGTGAGTCACACTGTCGGGGGTAACGATCCTGGTACACAACGAAGACGTTGCGATCAGTTAGTAGGGGTGATTATAACATCTCAATTTCTGGAACTATGTGGTGCATGCGGAGAGGGTTAAGAGAATTGATTTGGCTACCTATATCATCAAAATGCACTTATCTTTTCCGTCACACATCCAGAGAGAACTCCAAAGTTAAGCGTGCTTGGGCTGGAGCAATTTAAGGATGGGTGATCTACTGGGAAGTCATTTCCAGTACCGTGTGTGTGAGGACAAAACACGGAGAAAGATCACGTGGTGATTTACAAGGTTAGTAAACAAGTCTTTCGAGCCTCCCGGACTAACGCACCGACCATCGGGCAGGGGTGGGCCCACGGGCCGAGAGTGGGCGTGGGGCCCATTAGAAGATGAGGATTTCTCTTGAGGGGATGAGGATTTCCCCTGTATGTTATTGAGAGATGAGGATTTCTCTCGAGGGGATGAGGATTTCCCCTGCATTCCGATAGCTCGACGGCGGTCGGGGCGTTACATTTAGAGTTCCAGAGATTTCCGGATAAATTTCAGAGAGTTTGTGAGAAGGAGATTCGTTTGGGAGGCTTGGGAGATCGTTCCTGGAGTGATTGTTCGCGAGTAGAGTGTGGATTCCGGATTCGGGGACTTGTTCTTCGTGTTCTTCATCCTTTTTCTTCCTTTTTCCTTTCCGGATCTAAGGTGAGTGCGTGACCATGGCTTATCTGGGTAAAGGGATTGATAGGATGCGTTTGATTGTTATTATTTGGTGGATTTTGTGTGGTTTTAAGTATATTTATGCAGGGAATCGATTGTGATGCTATCTAGAACCAAACCATGTAAGGATAGTTTTGATTCTACGATATGTGACGTTGCGTCGATTGACGCAGTTGCTCTGTGTCGATCGACATAGTGTGTGCATCGATCGACACAAGGTGGTTGTGTCGATCGACGCATGTGCAGTTGTGCGATTCTTGTGTTGATTGTTCGTGCTTTGCCTTGTTGATTGTTAACCCTAGTATTGTATCATTTTCTTATGCATGTGTGTATAGCCTAGTAGATGGGATGACCATATCACTGAGTATTTGTGATAATACTCACCCATCTCATATAACCATGTGATTGAGGTAAAGACAAGGTGTGATCGTGGAGTCGTGACTGGGAAGAGGAGATGATCTAGTGTCTCGATTGAGTGGTAATTGTTGTTAGAATTGCTAGGGTGTTAGTAATTCAGGAAATGAGCTATTTATTGTTTTGGATTATTGGTTGTTGTTTCGTACTGGAATTGTTTAGTGATTCAGTAGAGTATGAGATATATTGAATGGTGTTTCTGGTTATTGATTGTATTGTTTTTCCGCAGTTTGTGTTGTTGACCTATTGAGGATTATTATTTGTGATAATAATAATCTGAATCTAGAAAATTTTAAATTTTTACGGGTTGGATCATTTCATTTTGGTATCAGAGCCCTTATGGTTCTAGGGCGGGTGTAATTGATTAATTATGTGAGTTACTCAATTGATTGTTGTGTGGGTATGGAGTCCTAGATCATCTTCTCCGAGCCTTCAATGAGATTTCACGGTAAGTGTTGTTTGACTTTTCTGTTTTTCTAGTATTTTTAGTATTCTGCTAGATAGTGCAGAGAGATTACTAGAGGTACTAGAGGTAGAGGTCGTGGGGGCCGTGGAGGCCGAGGAGGTCGTGGTAGACGTGGGCGCGGTTGAGGACTTGAGAGTGAGTCTGCTGCTACAAGTGTGGCCCAGGAGACCACGCGGGAGCAGGTGGCCGATTCACATGCGTATCAGGAGAGGTTCGTGGGTATGGCCACTGTGAGTGCCAGAGTGAGGACTGGTGGGACGAGTGTAGATCCCGGTGCAGCTGGCCCAGGTGGGGGTGCTGCCTCAGGTGGAGCCCAGGATCGAGATGATTGTGTAGCGGATCTGCTACAGTTGATCCTGGAGCGGTTACCAGGTGGGGTACTGCTTTAGGGTCAGGATCCGGGTGTTCAGCCAGGTGTGGTGGGGGTGCAACTGGGTATGGCTGATGTGCAGCCGGGTATGGCTGGGATGCAGTCGGGTATGGCTGGGGTGCAGCCAGGTATGGCTGGTGTGCAGCCAGGTGTGGCTAGGGTTCAGCCGGGTATGGTGGGCAGCCGGGTATGGTGGGCAGCCGGGTGTGGCGGTTGTTGACGAGCTCCCATCCTACCTTAGGATGATGAAGCAGATGTAGAGGATTGGCACCGGGTTCTTCTCGGGTGGTGCCAAGCCTGAGGAGGCGGATTTGTGGAGGAGTAGATTGGAGCAGAATTTCTAATCTCTCAGGTGTCCAGTGGGATACCGGGTGGACCTAGCAGTTCATTACCTTGATGGTGATGCACATCTTTGGTGGTGAGGTGTGGTGGCTTAGAGAGCTCAGGCGAGTACGGCTTGGGAGGACTTTGTGGCTGAGTTCAACGCCAAGTACTTTCTGCAGGAGATAGTGGATCGCTTGGAGTTGTGATTCTTGGAATTGACTTAGGGTGACCGGTCGGTCCAGGAGTTCGACGAGGAATTCGGTCGGCTTCTGGTTCATGCTGGCAGAGATCTGGAGGGCGAGCAGACCCTGGTAAAGAGGTTCATGAGGGGACTTTGACCAGATTTGAGGACTCGCTGTAGAGCGAGCAGGTTCGCCATGAAAGCGGAGCTGGTTGAGACAGCTACTGCGATAGAGGATGACCTGAGGGAGCAGGCTGTGGTGGTTAGTCCACCGGTGCAGCAGCAGAGGAGGTCGCACCAGCAGGTGGGTTCGAGCAGGGGCGGCAAGCTTGCGCAGAGACAGAATAAGAAGTGGGAGAGCACTTTGAGACCGAGTCAGAGCGGTCAGGGTGGTTCGGGATGCTTCGGTTGTGAGAGCACGGATCATCGGGTGGCTCGGGACACGCAGGTAGAGGCTCGAGATACGCGGGTAGAGGCTCGAGATACGCGGGTGTGCTTTCACTGCAGAGAGTTGGGGCATATCAAGCCCAAGTGTCCTAGGCTGCAGAAGATGGCAGTGGCAGCAGTGCAGCCGGTGGCTCAGATTGCAGTGGCACCGCGGGTGTTCACTTCAGTGGAGGCGGGTGGTTCTAGTGCCAGATCGATCACATGTAATTTCAGAACTTGACTTGTTAAATTCTATGGTGTTTGAATTTTAGTCTGTTTTGGAATATGTGAGTCTATGCTAGAATGTTAGAGTTCTTAGATATATAGGATTTGTGTAGGGACCTTAATAGTGGACGAGTGTGAGTCCTATGTTTTGTTTGATTCTGGAGCGACGAATTGCTTTATTACTCCGGAGTGTGCTGAGATGAGCGGTATCCAGAGCGATTCCGATGAGCAGCCGGGAGTAGTTAAGGTTGATGGCGGCAAGTCTTTGGCTACTTTTGGGCGGGCTTATGGTGTGGATATTCTGGTGGCAGGAGAGTTGATGCCAGCAGATCTGATTATTAGTCCGGTGGAGATGTATGATGTCATCTTGAGTATGGATTGGCTGGATCGGTACAGGGTACATCAGGATTATCATCGGGGATGAGTTGTGTTTGAGTGAGAGGCAGGGAGGTTGGTTTATCAGAGAGTGAGGCCTACTTTTGGGAGTCTCGTGATTTTGGCGATTCAAGCTGAGCGGCTGATTGAGAAGGGCTGCGAGGCGTATTTGGCGACGATTGTGATGCCAGAGTCTGTTGGGAAGGTTGCAGTTGGGGATATTCGAGTTGTTCGAGACTTCTAGGATATTTTCCAATCGTTGCAGGGATTTCCGCCGTCTAGGTCGGATCCTTTTACGATTAAGTTGGAGCCTGGGATGACTCCCATATCCAAGGTGCCTTACTGTATGGCTCCAACAGAGATGGCAGAACTGAAGAAGCAGCTTGAGGATCTTTTGGGGAAGGGATTTATCCAGCCTAGTGTTTCACCGTAGAGAGCGCTGGTGTTGTTTGTGAAAAAGAAGGATGTGAGTTTCCTGTTGTATATCGATTACCGGGGACTTAACCGAGTCACTGTAAAGAACAAGTGTCCTCGGCCACAGATTGATGAGTTGTTGGATCAGTTGCGAGGGGCTACTTGGTTTCCAAGATCGATTTGGCTTCGGGTTACCATCAAATTCCTATCGACGAGGTAGATGTGAGGAAAACTGCTTTCAGGATGAGGTACGGGCATTATGAGTTCGTGGTGATGCCTTTTGGGTTGACGAATGCACCAGCGGTGTTCATGAGGTTAATTGAGAAGTCTGGAGTACTTGGACGAGTTCGTGATCATCTTTATCGATGATATTTTTGTGAATTCGAGGAGTCCAGAGGAGCAGTTGATTGAGAAGGGCTATGAGGCGTATCTGGCGACGATAGTGATGCCAGAGACTGTTGGAGAGGTTGTAGTTGGGGATATTCGGGTTGTTCGGGATTTCCAAGATGTATTTCAGTCGTTGCTGGGATTGCCACCGTCGCGATCGGATCCATTTACGATTGAGTTAGAACCTGGGATGACTCCTAATATCCAAGGCACCTTACCGCATGGCTTCAGCAGAGATGGCAGAGCTGAAGAAGCAGCTGGATGATCTGTTGGGGAAGGGATTCATCCGGCCTAGTGTTTCACTGTGGGGAGCACCGGTGTTGTTCGTCAAGAAAAAGGATGGGAGTTTCCGGTTGTGCATTGATTACCGGGGACTTAACCGAGTCACTGTGAAGAACAGGTATCCTCTACCGTGCATTGATGAGTTGTTGGATCAGTTGCGAAGGGCTACCTTGCTCTCCAAGATCGATTTGGCTTCGGGATACCATCAGATTCTGATTGATGAGGCGGACGTTAGGATGATGCCTTTCGGACGAGGTACGGGCATTATGAGTTTGTGGTGGTGCCATTCGGGTTGACGAATGCGCCAGCAGCGTTCATGAGGTTGATGAACGGGGTGTTCCAGGAGTAACTGGATGTGTTCGTGATCATCTTTATAGATGATATCCTGGTGTATTCGAGGAGTCCAGAGGAGCACTAGGTTTATCTGAGAGTAGGTTTGGAGAAGCTGCGGGAGCAGAATCTGTACGCGAAGTTGAGAAAGTGCAGTTTCTAGCAGCAAGAGATGAGTTTTCTTGGCCATGTGGTGTCTGCAGAGGGAGTTATTGTAGATCCGGCTAACATTGAGGCTATCAGAGGGTGACCTAGACCAAGAAATGCCACCGAGATCCAGAGTTTTCTCGGGTTGTCGAGTTATTATAGCAGGTTCGTCAAGGGTTTTGCGAGTATGGCGCAGTCGATGACGAAGCTGACGGAGAAGGATGTCTTTTTGTGTGGTATTCAGCTTGCGAGAAGAGTTTCGGGAAGCTGAAGAAGATGTTGACTAGTACACCAGTGTTGGCGTTGCCAGATCCGGGCGAGCCTTACATGGTGTATACTGATGCTTCGGGAGTTGGTCTGGGTTGTGTGCTGATGCAGCAGGGAAAGGTAATTGCATACGCTTCAAGACAGTTGAGGTAGCATGAGTGCAACTACCTTATCCATGATTTGGAGTTGGCTACACTGATTTTTGCTTTAAAGATTTGGAGGTCTTATCTTTATGGCGGAAATGTGCAGGTGTTCACTAACCATAAGAATCTAAAGTACTTCTTTACTCAGCCAGAGCTGAAGCAGAGACAGAGGCACTAGATGGAGTTGGTAGCAGATTATGATCTCGAGATTGGATACCATCTGGGTAAGCCTAACCTGGTTGTAGATGCGTTGAGTAGAAAGAGGGTGACTTCGGCTTAGAGGCGGGATGTGGAGGCAGATTTGGTGAGCAAGATTTGAGTAGCTCATGAGAAGGATCAGGGTTTTATTAATGCTTCTAAGGTTGCACGTTTTGAGTATCAGGTCTCTGTAAACGGGACGATACTTGTGAACAGGCGGGTTTGTGTACCCAAGGATGAGGATCTGAGGCAGGAGATCCTGAGAGAGGCTCATTCGAGCATTTTGTCTATTCATCCGGGGGCGACCAAGATGTATCGTGATCTGAAACGCTATTTGATATACCCTATATTTTACCACTTTTACTATATATTTTACTATGGTTTTTATATATATTAATAAAGGTTTTGGACCAAAAGAGCTAGTTTTCTCGTATATGTAGATTTTAAGGTCTTAATAGGTTTTATCATCAAAAGGATGTAAAATGGAGCAAAAAGGAGTGTCATCTATGATGCAGCTACTCATCCAAGTCAAATGAACCAAGCCAAGTCATTTTATCTTGAAGATAATGCACATTCTCAAACTAGACAAAACGTATATGCCAGAAGTTCGCTGATGAACGGAGGATAAAATCAATTGGGAATATAAAGAAACTTGTTATGGAGATAGCCCTTTGAGTTAGATTTCCAATGGAGTTGGAATTTCATCAATTGGAGCTGTAATTTGGAAGATACACACAAAACACTGAGGACATGCCAAACTGCCTTCGAAGTAAAGTGAGTGCAGAATAGAGTCAAGCACCGGGCCAGTCCATGGGCCGATGATCCAGACTTTTGCCGACCTTCTAGAAGTGCCATAGAAGATTCCAATATCGATCACGCAAGCCGACCGATTTTGTGACCAATATTGCCTCAGTTTCGACGAAAAAGACGTTTTTGCCCGAAGAAATCCTAGCCGACTTAAGCCTCCTTAAACCCCTATATATACTTTCTTTTAGCCTCTATAGGAACTCAAGAAGCTGGCCATAACAGCCTAAATCAATACCTAAACATGTATTTCATTTTGTTGTTAATGCATATTTGATTCTAAAAGCCTTTAAGGATAGATTGACTTTGTCATATTGCAAAGAGCACTACAACAAATATGTTTATTTTTAGCACAGAAAATATGATATCATATGTGATACATAGCGTTTTCATAAATGCTATGTCATCGGCAGCTATAATAGGGTGACCTCATACAATAGCGATTTTTTAGTGTGCTATTATAAATAGTTTTATGATAGCTTTACTAAAATGCTTTACTATATATTATTATAGCTCATTATTTGTGATGTGATATATTATGTTGTAGGATTTTATCAATGTTATTTTTCCAATTATATTTTAATAATTTTGGATTATTTATTTATATATATTATTTATATAAATTAAATTTGGTCAAAATATTTATATATTTAAATATTTTTTTCTTTCATAGAAAATCCACACAAAAAGTATTACAAGTCTTGCAAACTTCTAATCCAAACCAAATCTTCAATAAAAACATTAGTACTACTCTTACACAACAAGAGTGCTAATCATAAGGGTGTTAACATGAAATACACGTTGCTTCGATCGCTGTCTTAAACGTTTGTGCCTTCACATTGTACGCATCCCATATCTAACCACAAAGTTCAAAGTGTTATTAAGTGTCCAGAAACATAGATTCGGCAGAGAACAAAGATTTTTTTTTATTCTTACCTTTCTCTCTTTCATGTCAGCTATGGCACCAGTGTTCCCATCGATTCCGGTCGAAGCATTCTCGTGCTAATACCAAAAACACCGAAGATTTAGCCAGTCAGAGAAAGATCTGTATCAGAACATAACCAGATATGAAAAACAATGGTAGGCGTAAATATACCTTTCCTTGCAATGCTTTCATTGTTCTGATACGTTCACTCCACAGTTCTGAGCTAGAGTGCGCGGAATAGCCTCGAAAGCTATAGCAGTTGCTTCATAAGGCCACTGTTTCAATAAAACTAAAAATTAGAGAGACCAAATTCATTCTCGGAAAATATCACATCAATAGGAAAATATCACATCAATAAACCATAGCCGACCTTTTCAATTCCTTCGATTGTTGCACTCTTCTGCTTTAAAGTGGCTGTTAATTTTGTGGCTCTGCCACCAGGAACAAGCTTTGGGTTCTTAATGATGTTTCTTGAAACAGAAATGGCGTCCTGAAGGAAGGAATGTATTAAGTTCAAGTATATGATAATGACCAATTTGAGTAATATCAATTCACCCGCAGTTTTGTAAGTTGACTTTCCCAATCACTTATCAAAATATTTGGCCCCAAAAGCAGAGGTTATACATTAGGAGATGATATATTATCATCATATATTCAAATTATTATTTTCTTAGCAAGATTTATAAACATTTCAGAATGATAAAAGGTACCTTGTGAAGAAAATCTTGGGTTAGATGTGCTTCATGAGAAGCAGCCTCTGAAATGTATTCCAGAACCAAAGACAAAATCAATGAGATGATACTAATATATTCACTACCTTCGATCCGTTTCAGTTTCTGCATCCTCTCGTTGTTCCAGAAAGATAACACTAAGGAAATCGCAGAACCTATAACCCATCTTCCCCTGCCACTTAGTTAGTTTCCAAGTTAGTCCCAATAAAAAATTACCTTCTAATTTGATCCTATCTAATGCATAAGTGGTTTGTATATCTCTTAAGCTACAGATTGCTTTATTCGACATGGATGGATAGATTTTTCCGAAATATATAGATCAAATAGAGAGAAAGGAGTACCACGAAGGAAAATTAAACCATCGGTTTGGAGGAGAACGTTGCATCTTGGAGTTGTTGGAACCATTACTAAAGTGATTCCCAGCATTAACCAGCGGATTTGATGATAACTTGAGACCTTGTGGAGTCATTTGGTTATTATACTCTCTTCCAAATCGATCAATCGTCGGAAATGGACTGAGAGATGTCTTCCTCTCAACCTTGTTGTTGTATAATTGTAAGACCTCCGCAAGTCCCTGCCTATACACCGCATAGCCTCCGCTCTGCATTCTCCGATTCAGATACATATCGAATCCGTTCACTGAAAACAAAGATGCTGAAAATTCATTGGCACAAGCTATATATATATATACGTTAATGTTTTCAATTTGTGTGTGATTTTGGTAACAACAATTCCTGTCAAAAGCCACAATCAAAGAATTTAGCAGACAAAACAACAATTACCCTTTCCAATATAGAAGAAACCTCGAGATCTTTACCCTCTCGATGAAGAGCTCGACTCCCTTCGGCGTTGCCCATACATAACTCACTTGATGATAGAACAATTACCCTTTCCAATCTAAGACCTTCGCCTGTCGAATCACAGCAATACAAAGAGAAGCAGAAGAGTCGCGACGGGGAGCAGGAGGCGTGGAGGAAAGAATCCGAGATTCGAAAGAAGATGATCTAAGATTGAAGAAGATGATGAAGACAAGATGGAGGTTGAGTTCCATGGTCATAAAGCTTGGAGAAATCAGAAGGAAAGCTTGAGGAAAACGATGACGAGAAGAGGAGCTTCAAACTCTGGAAGGGATTTAGGTTAAAGGCCGGGAGAGAGAGAAAGCTGAAGCCAAATTTAGGTTTTTTTTTTAGTTGAAATTCTTTTGACAGCTTATTGTTTGGTCCCAAATGAAAAAAAAAAAAACAATAAAGTGTTGCTGCTTATTTTTTATTTTTGACTAAGTGAGGCGGTAAGTATAAAATTTTAGCAAAGCGTTGGTGGTCTAAAATGATTTTAGCTTCCCGTTTTGCTATTATTGGGGTTAGCATTTCGTAAATGCTATGATATAGTTATCAAACTCTGAATATCATCTTTAATAACATTTGCAAAATCCGTACTATCCTAATATGCTATGAATGCACATTTTTTTTTGTAGTGGAGATGAGATCTAATCAACGATTTATACTATGTCTATGTGCTTTACTCTTGCTGCTACGTATTGCAAAACATGTTAGAGTATAGCTTTGATTTGATTTCTATGCACTTTCTTACTTCTATGTCTTTACATATTTAATCGTTTAGAGTTTTATTCTAGAATTGATTCTTCATCTTTATTTATACTCAAAGCACGAACTGGCTTAGCTACCCAGGGAGTGATCTTAGGTTGATATACTCTCCAAAAGCTTGTTATATCTCCGGACCTAGTATTCGATGAGCTAGGCATCTTAACAATTCGAGAGGTTAGTTAAGGATTCTAGTGAACAATCAATCTTGAGCATAAAGCATGTTTTCACTTTGTAATAGCCTGCGATAGTTGAGTTTATTAGGGTGTAAAACGTAGATGGTTAGTTACATCACGATAGTGGGATGACCTTACCTTAGTGATATGAGTTCTAGAACAACTAGTATTAAAATCCTAAATTGATTGCTTGTGTTTTGCATATGTTTTGTGAATTGCTTGAATTCTAATCTTAATTGATATCTATCCCTTTACTTTTATTACTTTGTTATTTGCTTCCATAAAACCCCAAAAACCAAATAATATTTACCCCTAGCTTAATTCGAATCATATAGATTTGTAGTGCATTCATCACTTAGTCCTCAGTGGATCGACCCCTAAGTACTACAATTATCTTAACTGTGCACTTGCAGTTCCCTAGGGTTATAAATTCAAAACCTAATTGCATATAAACCCTACATCAAAGTTTTATGCACATTAGTATTATCACTGGGTCGGGATGAAAAGGGATGTCGCTAACTGGGTTGGAGCGTGCAACGTATCCCAGTTAGTGAAGGCTGAACATCAGGTTCCGAGCGGGTTGTTGCAGAGTTTACCCATTCCGGAGTGGAAATAGGACATGATTACCATGGACTTTGTGACAGGGTTGCCGGTTTCATGGACGTATTATGCTATCTGGGTGATTGTGGATCGTGTGACCAAGTCAGCACATTTTTTTGTCATCAAGAAGACCGATGGAGTGGCGGTATTGGCTAAGAAGTATGTGCGGAAGATAGTGAGGCTGCATAGGGTGCCATCGAGTATCGTGTCAGACAGGGATCCGAGGTTTACTTCAGAGTTCTGGAGGGCATTCCAGGTTGAGATGGGCACTAAGGTATATTTGAGCATAGCTTATCATCCTTAGATGGATGGGCAGTCTGAGAGGACGATTCAGACCCTTGAGGATTTGCTGAGGATGTGTGTGCTGGATTACGGTGGTCATTGGGAGAATCACCTGAACCTGGTAGATTTTGCGTATAACAATAGCTACCAAGCGAGTATTGGGATGGCTCCATATGAGGCTCTGTATGGGAGCCCATGTCGTACACCATTATGTTGGACTCAAGTGGGGGAGAGGAGCATGTTTGGTGCGGATTTTTTTCAGGAGACGATGGAGAATATCCGCTGAACATGAGGGAGGCTCAGGATCGGCAGAAGAGTTATGCCGATAAGAGGAGGAAAGAGATGGATTTTGAGCTGGGAGATCTGGTGTATCGCAAGGCAACGATGTTGAGGAGTCCTAACAGATCCATTTCAGAGAATAAGCTAAGTCCGAGATTTATGGGTCCATTCAAGATTGTGGAACGGGTTGGACCAGTAGATTATCGGTTAGAGTTACCTAAGAGTATGAAGGCTTTTCATAAGGTTTTTCATGTGTCGATGCTATGAAAGTGTCTACATGAGTCTGAGGAGGTGTTGGCTAGGATTCCGGAGGATATTCAACCCAACATGACGTTCGAGGTGAGACCTATGAGGATTCTCAACACGAGAGTCAAGGTTCTGTGCCGGAAGAGGATACCGTTGGTGCGAGTCGTGTGGGACTGTTACGGTGTCGACGAGGAGACTTGGGAACCAGAAGCGAGGATGAAGGCAAAGTTCTCGAAGTGGTTCGAAAAGCAAGTTGAGGCTTAAGTTATCTTTTTCTGGTTTTTAGTGTCTGTGATAGCATGTGGCTATAAGTTTTTATGTATTCTTCGTTTGGTGATGTAACGATTATACATTGTTGAGATTTAATAAAATGGGTTATTCTTATTAAATGTGTTTATAAGACGTGAGATCTTATGGTATGACTGGTAGGTCATGTGTTACGATGACTGGTGGGGTCATGTGTTATGATGACTGGTGGGGTCATGTGTTGTGATGACTGGTGGGGTCATGTGGAGGTCTAGAGATAGAAGTTCTATGTGAGTTAGAACTTGTCTATCGGCTAGAGAGCTAAAAATAGAAGTTCTAAGTGAGTAGGACTGTCTATTTTCTAGTGAGGCTAGAAATAGAAGTTCTATGTGAGTTAGAGCTTGTCCATGTTCTAGAAGGAGTATCTAGGGATGAAAGTTCTATATGAGTTAGGACTTGTCTATTCTCTAGATAGCGTTGGGAAATAGAGGTTTTATGTGAGATAGAACTTGTCTCTTTCCTAGGGGGAGTCTGGAAACAGAGGTCTTATGTGAGTTAGGACTTGTCTTTTTCCAGGGACTCCGGTGAAAACACCCTAGTGATTGGGTTGTTTTGGATGGCCTAGTGATTGGTCATGAGATGATATTCCGGGATAGGGAATGTCAGGAGGGACCACGGGAAGTGATTTTGGTCGATAGGTGGTTATGATGCACGTTATAGAGTTGATTACTCCAGGAAATAGGGGGTTCCCTATATATACTTGTGGGGACAGTGAGGTTCTCTCCAGGGGATAGTGGGTTCCGTGCATATACTTTGAGGGACAGGGATCTCTCCAGGAGAAGTGTGATTTCCCTGCATGCTGATAGCTTGACGGACTGTGTGTTCCAAGGGTGGGAGGAACATGGAGCATACCAAGAGCTAGATGGACAGTGGTCCTGAAGGTGAGAGGGTATGATATACATCGAGAGCTCAAAGGGTGACGACCCTGAGAGTGGGAGGGGTGTATATAGATATGAGTATGAGCAATAACATCTGGATGTGATTATAATTATGAGACTAGATGAGATTCAAGGATCGGGAGTGATCTCAGGTGGTGTTGGCCGTGTTTGGTCAGGATTGTAGCCGTAGTGAGACAGCAGAGATCGGGAGTGATCTCAGGTGGTGTTGGCCGGGTTTGGTCACGATTGTAGCCGTAGTGAGACGGCAGAGATCGGGACTGAACTCAGGTGGTGATGGCCGGGTTTGGTCAAGATTGTAGCCATAGTGACACGGCAGATATCGGGAGTGATCTCAGGTGGTGCTGGCCAAGTTTGGTCAGGATTGTAGCCATAGTGAGACGGCAGAGATCGGGAATGATCTCAGGTGGTGCTGACCGGGTTTGGTCAGGATTGTAGCCATAGTGAGATGGTGCAGTGTGACTAGTTGAGTTTCTCGGATCGGGTGTTGATCTCAGGGGGTGCTGGTCGGGTGGGCCAGGAGTGTTGATATCTGTAGAGCTGGCCGGTTTGGGACAGATTCTTGATATCAGGTGTGCTGACCGTAGGGAGACGGTGTTGTGTGATTCGAGGTCGGATCCGTGTTAGTGGGGGAGAGTTGTAATGACCGCGAACCAAAAATTGGTCGTGTGTGCGTCAATCGACGCAAGGTTAAATTGAACCGGTTAGTTCAATTTAATTCGGCGGTTTGAGGCCGTTTTAAGGGAAACCCTAGGGCTTCCCTATAAATAGGCAGTGGCCGTGTTTTTGGGGACTTTTAGAGTTCCAGAGATTTCCAGAAAAGTTCCAGAAAGTTTGTGAGAAGGAGATTCGTTTGGGAGGCTTGGGAGATCGTTCCTGGAGTGATTGTTCGCGAGTGGAGTGTGGATTTCGGATTTGAGGACTTGTTCTTCACGTTCTTCATCCTTTTCTTCCTTTTTCCTTTCCAGATCTAAGGTGAGTGCGTGACCATGGCTTATCTGGGTAAAGAGATTGATAGGATGCGTCTGATTCTTATTATTTGGTGGATTTCGTGTGGTTTTGAGTGGATTTGTGCAGGGTATCGATTGTGATGCTATCTAGAACCAAACCATGTAAGGATAGTTTTGATTCTACGATATGTGACGTTGCGTCGATTGACGCAGTTGCTCTGTGTCGATCGACATAGTGTGTGCATCGATCGACACAGGGTGGTTGTGTCGATCGACGCATGTGCAGTTGTGCGATTCTTGTGTTGATTGTTCGTGCTTTGCCTTGTTCATTGTTAACCCTAGTATTGTATCATTTTCTTATGCATGTGTGTATAGCCTAGTAGATGGGATGACCGTCTCATTGACTATTTGTGATAATACTCATGCATCTCGTATAACCATGTGATGCAGGTAAAGACAAGGTGTGATCGCGTGGAGTCGTGGCCGGAAAGAGGAGATGATCTAGCGTCTCGATTGAGTGGTTGTTGTTGTTAGAATTGCTAGGGTGTTAATAATTCTGGAACTGAGATATTTATTGTTTTGGATTATTGGTTGTTGTTTCGTACTGCAATTGTTTAGTGATTCAGTAGAGTATAGGATCTATTGAATGGTGTTTCTGGGTATTGATTGTATTGTTTTTCCACAGTTTGTGTTGTTGACCTATTGAAAATTATTATTTGTGATAATAATAATCCGAATCTGGAAAATTTTAAATTCTATCCCTGTTTTTTATCCGCAATGCTAGAGCTTGCCTCCCGAAATGGGTTCCACATGATCCGTTGTGCACCTTGAACGTTACGTCGTGGACCTCGTCCCCGTGAATACATGTTAAGCACGGTCCGGCTGCGCTGCGTTTATACAACTTTCCTTCTATTATGCAGAAGCGCGCGCTCTTCACTCGGAGTTTTCTGGCCTCCCATTTATCTTGGGGGGCTATCCCTTAGATTATGTATTCGATGATGGGGATCCTCTAATCGGGGCTTGGTTTGGCTTTATGAGTAGCATCGGCTTGCTCAGCATCTTGCGAGTTGGTCGGGTTGTGTTCCTCTGGCTCGTTCTCAAGATTGTCGAACAGCTCAGTGTCATCCTGTGACCGGCTTGTTCCTACTTGGGAGCTGGAGTTCGGCTGTGATTCTCTGGCTCTCTGTCTAGTAGTTACTATGTTTACTTCGGCCTTGGTAGTTATAGTGATGCTTGGCTTTTCTATCCCTTCTACTAGGATTATTCGCCTTAGCAGAGGGTCGGAGATTGAGGCTAGAGCAGCTAGCGCATCTGCTGACGTATTTTCTCCTCGAGGAATCCTACTTAATTCAAATTTTTCAAATTGTTTGGCCAGGTCCCAAGTTACGCTCAGATATGCCTCTATGCGGTCATCTTTGGCTTCGTATTCACCTTGTAACTGGTTTGTGATGAGCTGAGAGTCGCTAAAAGCACATATTTCTCTAGCTCCTATCCCTAGGGCTAGTCTCAGACCGGCGAGGAGGGCTTCGTATTCTGCTTCATTGTTAGAAGCGGGGTTACCAAGTCGGAATGATTGTTTTAGCACCTCTCCTGATGGGGAGGTGAGTTTTACTCCGACTCTGGATCCTTGTTTCGAGGAAGCTCCATCTACATGGAGATTCCACATTTTTCTTGGTTCGGTTTTGTTAACTGCTTCTAGAGTTAGCTCGATTATGAAATCGGCTAAGACTTGTGTTTTAGTGCTGGTTTTAGTTCTATACTCTATGTCGCATTCGCTCAGCTCGATGGCCCATTTGGCTAATCTCCCAGACAGGCTAGGGCTGTGCAATATTGTTCTGATTGGCTATGAATTTATCACCACTATCGCGTGTGATTGAAAGTAGGGTATTAATTTCCACGCTGAGATGACCACGGCTAAGGCTAGCTTTTCCAAAGCCGGATACTTCATTTTAGCGTCTAATAGAGACTTACTTGTGTAGAATACTAGTTTTTGTTTGTTTTGTTCCTCTCGGACCAATACCCCGCTTATAGCTGCGGGTGAGACTGCAATGTAAAGGTAGAGAGGTTCCCCTTCCACCGGTTTTGCTAGTATGGTGGTTGGCTAAGATAGACTTTTAATTGTTCGAATGGTTCTTCACAGCTCGCGTCCTAGCTGAATCTTTTGTTTCCTTTCAATAAGTTGTAGAAAGGTAGACATTTGTCTGTGGACCTGAAAATGAATCAGTTCAGAGATGCTATTTTTTCGGTCAGCCTCTGCATTTCTTGTGTGGACTTAGGGAATGTCATTTCTAGGAATGTAGTTATCTGTTTGGGGTTTGCTTCTATTCTCCTTTTGGTCACCAGATAGCTTAGGAACTTGCCATAAGGCACTCCGAAGAAGCACTTGGCTAGATTCAACTTCATGTCGTACTAGTTGAGGACTGCGAAGCAATCCTGAAGGTGTGCTACATGGTCCTCTCGAGTTGCTGACTCGATCAACATGTTGCCCCAACATTTTTGAGTCGGAAGGGCATTACTCGATAGCAGTAGGTGCCTCGATCAGTAATGAATGCTGTCTTCTCCTGGTCGTCTGGATTCATGAGAATCTGATTGTATCCAGAGAAGGCATTCATGAAGAAAAGTAGCTGGTGCCCTGCGGTTGCCTCGACCAGTCGGTCGATGTGCGACAGGGGGAAGCTGTCTTTCGGACATGCTTTGTTGAGGTCGGTGAAGTCTATACAGACTCTCCACTTTCCTTTTTCTTTTTGACTACCACCGGGTTGGCTTGCCAATCAGGGTATTTAACCTACCAAATTGAGCCGACCTTCAAGAGACGGTCAACTTCATCGTTTACCGCTTTCAAGCGTTCGGATCCTAATTTTTGTCGTTTCAGCTTAACCGGTTTGTAGGTTGAGTCAACATTTAGTTCATGGGAGGTGGCGTTGATTTCGATCCCTTTCATGTCGGAGGTGATCCAAGCGAAGGTGTTAACGTTTTTTTTAGGAATTTTACCAGCTCCTCCCTAATTGGAGGTGGCAGCTAGGATTCTATCCCTACACATTTGTCAAGATAAGCTTCGTCGATGCACACCTGAGTGACTATGTCTCCTTTAGGTTTGGACATCAGCGGATTACTAAGGCTAGAGAGCTGGTAAATGGTCAACTCCGCATGTTTCTGTAATTGCTATTGTGGAGATTTCTCGATCTGCTTGTACCCGTTAAGGTAGCATATTCTGGAGGCTTTCTAGCTGCCTTAGATGGTTTCAATTCCATTGGGTGTTAGAAATTTAACGCATTAGTGATAAGTTGATGGTACGGCTTTCATGGCGTATATCCATGGCCGCCCAAGTATTGCGTTAAATGGAGCTTGTCGGTCTATTACCACGAACTCGATGAACTTGTGGATGCCTCCAGTTATGATGGGTAGTCAGATTTTCCCCATCGAGTAAATGGTTTCCCCGGCGAAACCAGTTAGAGGGGTCGACTCCCCCTTCAGCTCGGAATCGCTCAGGCCTATTTTCTTGTAGGCATCGTAGAAGAGCAGGTCGACTGAGATTTCGGTGTTTATTAGCACTCTAGACATAAGATATCCGCATACCTCGAGCTGTATGACGAGGGCATTGTCATGTGGTTTGTCGAGGTGGGATGTTTCGTGTTCATTAAATACGATTTCATGTTCGGGTTCTTTAATAGTTATCGGGGGCGCATGCGAGGTGCCCGCCCTAGTTTGATGTGTTCTTATAGAATTGACAGAATCTCGGCATAGCTTTGATCTTCCCAAGATGAAGTCTATTATTTTAGTCGGGATTGAGGGAGCTGAACTCCAGCAAATTTTTGGGATTTTCGCCCAAGGATGAGCCACTTTCTTTGGTGCTAGGAGAGGTGAGACCATTGACCTCACCGATTCGCCACAAATACTTAGCTCCCCGAATATGAGGTCGATTCTCTTTTTGGGAGCTGGTGGAGGAGATACTGGTGTCTCTTCTTCCACGGATTTTTCCTTTTTGCCCTTGGATCGCTTTTTCTTTTAGGCGTCCAGTTGCGGAAGAGACTATTCTGGTTCGGGGCTCTCTTTTGGTTTCTGAGGCTTGGATCCTTGCTCGAGGGTTGCCCTTAAGCCTTGTAGGAAGCGACATTCTTCTGTTGAGTGTCCTTTCTTCTTGTGGTGGGTGCAGAAATTACTTCTATCGTAATCAGATTTTTTGGTTTTAGCCCCGTCGATTGTGAAGCTTGATGAGCTCTCGTGTATCCTTCTCTCTTGGTAAATTTCTTTAGAGGTTGCTGCCCCGTATATTTTAGCCAAGGCAGGTTTTTCCTCTTCGAAGATTGCGTAGAGTGCTGCGCGGTGAAGCGCATTGTCTAATGGCATGGTTGGGTGGATCATTAGCTCCTCTCAGAACCTTAACATGTGCCACATGCCATTTTTAGTGCTCCTAGGGTGACTACCTCGTTCAGGTTAGCTATCCGGGCTTTAATTTCCTTAAATTGTGCAATGTAGCTCCTTAGGGGCTCGGTCGGCCCTTGGGCTAGTGTTCAAAGACTGGCTTCGGAGGCCCTTGTTTCTATAAACATGAAGTATTGATATTAACTAATCGAAACTGCTTATTGAGCAGCTATCCAGTCATGCGAACCATTCGAAGGCTGGTCCTGCTAGGCTTTTCGTAAACAGGCGGCAGTGTCCAACTTCCCTTTCCTCCTCGGAGAAATGGGCTCGCCTTACTGCCAGCCTAAATGCTCTAACGTGCGCTTTTTGGTCGCTGTTCTCGGAGAACTCCAAGAAATTAATCTTCCTAATGTCTCTTATCGGTGTGTTTGCGATTCGATCCGTATCCGAGTTTTCTCGATAGCTCGCTTTATGTCCGGGACTGAGTTTATTGCCCGTTGGACGCAGGATCTCATGAATCGCAGTTTGGCTTGGATTTGTTTAGCATATTGTCAGAACATATTGTTATCGATTGTTTCTGAGGTGCCTAGGTGGACCGTGGATGTTCCTATTTGGGGCGTAGCTTCTATCCATCCGGCTAGAGTATTTTGAACATTTTCCAAGCGTGGCGGAGGTGGAAGAGGCTGCACACAAGCTCGAACCGGGAATGTCCACGGTCATGGTTGTCGAGCTCGCACGCGGATTAAACACTAGATATGTGTTTGCGCTGGTAGGGATGGCGAAGACCCCTGAAAAATCTAATCGTGACCGAGGGGTTGTAAACCTGGGAGGAGTGATATCTTCTCCAGCAACCCTTTGGGGCTGAGTTCCTTGGGCGACTGATTGAGAGATCTTCCGCATCTGAGCGAGGAAATATCTTTCTTGCTGCTCGAGTCGAGTCTGGACGGTCGTGACTGATGCATCATGTGTCTAGGCCTTTTCGACCAGGGGGAAAGCAGTCGACGGATCTCGGCCATGTCGTCTTGCAGCCATTCTTTCTTCCTGACGGGAGGTGGCAAGGCAGACGCATCCTGCAGACCTCTGGACGCTTGGTCCATGGAGACATCCGGGTTTCTTAGCCAAACGCCACGTGGTGGCGCTGGGATCATTGCAGCGGAAGCTGAGATAGTGACTTTCGGCGTTGGGCGTTAGTCATTCTGGCTTGCTGCCACTAGTCTTTTATCAGCCAGAGCCGTAACATTGGTTCCAGTTCTGATCTGGTCCCGCGGTTGGGATCCAGATGATTCTTGACTCTGGGGAGTCGTGGGCAGTGCATCGCTGGCTTTCGGCGTGTTAGACTTTGATTTATCCATCTCTGTTCTAACAAATCTTAGGTCGAACTTCTGTGCTAGACGTATCTATTTCTTCTCATTAGACGGCACCAAATATGGAAGCTGAATTTCGCACTGAGTATTTGTATGTGAATTTGGAGAAAAAACTTTAGTCATAAGAAATGGCTATAAAATTAAAAGAATAGTAGACCGGAGCTGGATTTATATTATATGAATCAAATATACAATGAGATCTCGAGTGAGATGTGTTACAAGCTGAAATGTAGTGTTTAGCTCTTGCGTAAGTGAAAAGTTGGCGAATTCTGCTCGGATTTCGTATATTTATAGCTTAATTCAGCTCCTCGATTCAGCTCCACGTATTCAGGGCGGTTTCGCGTATCTTGGGCACATTTTTGGTATATTTCCCGTGAATCTCGCTTCTACGACTATGCTAACCGCCTTGTTGACTCGTTCCTAACTCGTCAGCTTTGCATCTGTTGACAGCGCTTGCAGAGCTGACTTGGACCTTTGATCGAATTCTGTCTTTTTCTGAACCTGGGCCATAGGCCCATTTAATCTGATCAAAATAAAATGTTTTGACTTGCGATTCTAGCCGGCCGGATTCGGTGACGAATCCAACCCCAACACTAACAAAATTTTTATTTTCAAAATTGGACATATCAAACACTTTCTATGACTAAAATACAAAATGCATTTTCAGACAAATCATAAACTGACATGTGGCGGTTATTGTTCATCGTCTTCTTACATATAGAGTTTTTACAGCAATTTGACCGAAACTTTTGACCCCAATATCTCTTTGGATACGGACTCAAATCGCATGTTCAATATATCTTTAGAAAGACAGTTTTAGCATCTACGCACATACACTAAAATCGCGTGATTCCGATCATCGATAAGAGAGATATAGGCGAAACAACAAATTCTGGTTTATTTACAATTTATCCAAATTCGTGCAATATTGTTTTGGTTTTCTATATGATACTTTCCATAAACATTCAAGACAGTATGGATAACAGTTATGCAAAGTTTCAATTCATTTCATCAAGAATCACGGAGTTACCATTTGCACCCATTCAAATCATTAACCGATTTCTACAATTCATCTTTAATGAGCGGTTCTAACACATAGATTTTTTTCTACATGCTAACTAAGAACGAAAGGATGCCAGAACCGAATCCTAATTTTCTTATACCAATGTTAATCTTACATGCGGAAGCGTTAAACCGGAACACATACATTGGCCGGTTTGGTGAAGAACTTGGCACGGATTCGACTGGAAATCGACTCAGAGATCGGGGTTGAGATCACAGATGGAAATCAACCACAAGCCACCGTTCAAGTGCCCTTACGGTTGACCTCTTGAAGCTTTCTCTCTCTAAACCGTTTTTCTCTCTCTCTCTTGCACCTTTAGAGATTCCTCTATGCGCAAATGGCTACCAAGTTGTACAAGAGACAACTCTTATTTTTGTGTTTTAACATGCACCTAAAATCTTTCCACGAATATGGTAACTTGTCGATGATGCTCGACACTCAGATAGATTCATCCATCTTCATGTTGTGTTTAGCGAATTATCCTAGGATGCGAAGCAATTCATTGTATTGCTCCATAACCGGCCTTGAATCGGACATCTTGTAATTATTAAAATTACTCACAAGGGATTTCTTACTAGAAGCATCCTCAGCCATGTCTTTTGATTCCAACGCATCCCACAATTCCTTTGCGGATTTGACATTTTGGTAGACATCAAAGAGATGATCGGACATACCGTTGAGAATGTGGCCACGACATATGTAGTCATCGTTTTTCTATTTAAGTTGCTTCCTTGTCTCTTCCACAGACTCGTTCTCGGCATTCTCCGTTACAATGGGCATCGGCATACTTAAAACGTACACCACATTGAGAGTTGTGAGGAGAAAGTGCATCTTTTTTTGCCATCTTCGAAAATTGATTCTCTCAAACTTATCTAACTTGCCAAACTTTGAAGTCATATTACGCACCAAAACATTAGCCATAGTTCACGAAGAGTACTTTTTAAGAATGTTGTATAAACGAATGTAACTTCGGGATCGTATCATGCAGTGAATTTGGATAATGATTGAATCGTATTTGAAAGCACTGTCCTTAAAGAGTATTTCGATGTTCTTCTCAAGCATTGGGTTACAGGAAATCCCTTCTAGGATATGACAATCAAAGTTCTCTCTTGTTCTAGGCTAAGATCCAAGAGAAACAAATAGAGTTTTTGTATTTTGCTTTTGTGTTTTACCAAAGATCTCTTTGATCTTGTGAATCTCTCTTCTTCCTCTTGTTTCTTCTTATTCTTTTCTTGCCTTTTTTGATGTAGAGAAACAGAGTTATATAGATCCCCAACAATTGCGACGTATGTTTGCAACCGTACGTTTAATAAGTAACAATAGAACCAATAATTGTTTGCAAAGATTAATAAAGTAAGATTAATAAATAACCGTTTTATTAAACTTAAATCTCCAACATTTACGAGGAAGATTTGAGGCGAGGTTAAAAACGTCTTTGTAGTGTACACGTACTGGCTTGAAGTAGCCACTACCAGAACCCTGCAAATGAGATAATGGATTTGGTAAATCCATCTCTTGAGCTAATACATGTGGCATGGTAATCCTGTCAAAATCATCAAGTAATCAAAATTTGCCATGTTTCTTTCTCAAGTAAAATCACCTGAAACTAAAACGTAGATTATCGAATAAATAGTACTCCGTATTAGCGTCCAGTCCCACAAACACCATAGCAAAAAACAAAAAGAAAATTGTTAGAATAACATAAAACGTCTGTAAGAAGAATTTTCATTCAAATTTCGTTCTCTTTTTTTCTTGTTTAATTTTTTTTTTCTATTTGTGATCATTTTTATTTTCCAGTTCAAAACCGAAAGATGGATTAAAATAGGAAGTCTAGTTATTTTGTCTGTCGTTTAGGATCTTTTATCAAACAATGTAAAATGCAAAGGTTTGGACCGATCACGAAAATCAAACTAACGAACTGGCGAAAAACATAGTGAAACAAAACTAAAATTAAAACCAAAACTAAGACTAAAGACAAAAGAGAACAAAACCCAAAGTTGGAACAATTAGAAACCGACATACATAGATTCGACATCTAAACGTACAGGATTCACCACCCAAACTTCATAACGACTTGATCTAAGCATTTGTAAGGGTGTCAAACTCAGCTAGCTCGCTCAGCTCAGCTTAGTTTATGATGAGTTAGAGTATTTCACGATTCAGTTCGACTCAGTTCATTTAATATACGAGCTTAAGAACATAAACTTGAACTCAGCTTATCTAGATCGTGATATAAATGAGTTAGTTCGCGAGGTAATACGAAATAAATGTAAAAATAAAATAATTAAAAATTAAACTATAATAAAATCTAAATTTAACTTTAAATGGTAAATATTTAAAAAAAAATCCAAATATTAATGTTATCAAATGCTAAATCAAAACTAATCCAATACCACACATGGTAAGATAACCTAGATAATTAACAAATGAACAAAAATATATTACTATTTTGTCGGCTGTAAAACCAAATAACCATTCTGAACGTGTTTAGGAAGAATTCGGAAGATATAAAACCGAAAAACCCCATAAATAATCGTTATTAACCCGTGATCCGGGGAACCGGTTAAACTGGCCAGATCACGGTTTAAGCGAATATCACGAAGAACTATAATTAGGACACGCATAATGAATACAAACAGCTGACATTTGGGCCAAAAATATTATAAAGGCCATTAAAATTCATTCAGAACAATTTTTTAATATTTTAAAGTTTTTCTAAACTCAAGTCACGAGAGGATGTCATGTGTCATCTATTTCTTTGATATTTGTCTTTTCGATTTGCTTATTGAAAAAAAGAAAATTAAATGTCATTTAATTACTTTAACAATTAACTCCGACAATTAAGTGTCTTTTACTATTTTTTTTCTTTCTTTGATATCCACTAAAAATTATAATTGTAAATTAATTGTGTTATTGTGAAATTTTAATGGTTTGAAAACCATATTTATTTATTAAACTAAGCAATATACTATACAAAAACGTTTAAAATTATAGATAGGTAACTATGATTTTAAAACAAAAAATCATAAAATTAAATTCACAAAAAGCTTTAATAAATAGAATTGTAACATTAACCAAAAATATAGTGTGAGAAAATTAATTAACGATTTTAGGAATTTTAAGGCTGTTAGAATGATAAAGTTGTCAATCCTCTCCTAATGAAATTAAAACGATTTGTGTTGGATAAAATAGCGCTCCTAACCAAGACTCTCAAAAGAAAATTTTATTCCACCACCAATTGTGAATCAAGAAAACATAATAATTCACCAATGAATCGATTTGAAAGATAAAAATCACAACAAAACGATAAAAGAGTATGACAAAAATATACAATCAAGCATCAATTTTTATCTCCTTACAATTTAAGACTCTAACGAAAGAAAACACAAAAATGCATCCAACATCTATGTTGCGATGATACAAATATCTAGATACAAGCAAAACATGCTACAATTTGTATGGCCAATAGATTTTTTTTGCAAACGTATTTGATGAAAGAAAAAAGACGACCAACAATTTTTAAGGAAACCGTAGTGAATATTGATAAAAACATACAAGTTGCGGATTGCAAAAGAAGATATTTTTGATATGCATATGTTGTAATTTTTATTAATGAACAGTCTTTTTTCATATAACATTATATATATCCAACAATTTGCTACAAAATCTTAGTCTTCTAACCTAGATAATTATTTATTATAACACCAACATTTTGTAATATTAAATACACAAATAAACAATAAACCAAAAATTGTTGCATATTTTATTCTGTTAATTTTTAAATCCATGCAACACATGAACAATAGCTAGTTAAAACTAAAATAGGGTTTTTAATAATCTGTTTTAGAATCTTTTCACCTCTCCCAACTGTAGTTCGTCTCTTGACTCTTCTATGCGTATGCATTTTTGTTGTTTGTTTGCTCTGCATTTTTGTTGTTTGTGAATTTAATTCAATATCTCCTCTGGCTACACGTTGTATTCTCAAACGTTGCTATGTTTTTTTTTTTTTGTGCTCTGGATAATAGAACATAATGATCTTGTGATATAAATAATTTAATCTCACATTTTTCTGTCTCTTAAACAAGTTATAAGACAATTGTTTTTTTTGTAACTTCGACATGCAATGAAAACAGAACCAAAGTAGTTTTTGTCCAACGTTGTTTCGTTTGTTTCAGAATTCTCAATTTTGGAATTATGTATCTCACATCTTTGTTTGCAGGCTTAGGAGAGAGACAAACCCTCTCACTATGTTAGAGGTTTTTGTTATAAATATTTAAATGAACATGTGACAATTGATAAATGAAAATAATCTATTATATAATGGGAGAGTTTTCTCTCATCTTAAAATATCTACATCATCATTTTAAAATATTTACATCATTAAAAAAAATAACTACGTTAAAAAAAGCTGAATGATTCATTTATTTTCTTACTTTTTTATTTATTTTCTTCTATTACTTACCACACAACATAAGATTGAAAAATTACTAAAACCGAAATTACAAAATACACTACAAGAAAAAATGAATTGAGATTAAAGAAAATAAAATAAAAATATAAGAAAATAATAATTTAATAATATAAGTAACACAAAAATGTAAAAGAAAAGTATATAAGAAAACATAATAGTTTTCCAAAGATAAAAAATATAAGAAACTCATGAGATGAAGATAAAGGAGCAAAAGAAATACTCAGTAATCATATTATAAAGAGAGATTAGAAAATAACCGATAATATACAATTGATCTTATTTCAAAATCAATTATTCTTATCCACAAATAATTGGTTGTTTCGTCGTACCTAAATACTAAACTACTAAATAAATCAAAGTTTTTGTCACTAAATTAAATAAAATTATAAAACAAAAATTCGCGCCTCACATGAATCCACGGTAATTATAGTAAATCCACGGTCGATCCGAACCGATTCTGGTATGAAAAACCGATGACCTGACCATCCCTTCGGTTTGTCACCGGGGTCGGGTATGAAAACATTGTCGTTTAGTAAATGAACCTAAAAAATATAACTTGCGATCATCAAAATCCGAGCTGCGATTAGCTGAACCAGCTCATAAGCTAATGACTCGTTTGGATGGCAATGAAGAATGCACGTATGCCGTTCTAGAGTGAATTACACAACATGTTGTCACATTTTGATTGCCGTAGACGACACGATGTTCGTGCTCGACTTTGAAGTACGACTTATCTACAAGGCAAAAAGCGTAGGGACTTGACTTGTACAATGGCGAAAGGAAACGCAGGGATCGATGATGGGTTCATGGAGATATTCAACAGGGAGATAGGTCTCTCTCATTCGAGGTCCATCTCTCGTCGAATCTCCGCTTCTCAGGTTCTCATTTTCTTCCCTCACTTGTCGAATGTTTTCTCACTCTTTTCCTCCGATCTTCTCTCTCTCTCTGCTTGTTTCGGTTTTCGATCAGACCTTTGCGAAGAGTTAAATTTGCCTACTTCGTGTGTAGAATTCGTATACAAATTCTGGGTTTTGGACGGTTATGTCATAATTATCAGAAAGTCTTCTCATTTTCTGGATTTGTATATCGAATATTAGTGTTTTGTTGGATGCTGAGAGAATCCAAACCAATCCAAAGTGCACTGTCTTGTTTTGTTTTTGTAGGATTTGTCAATTAAAAGGCTCAAATTAAGTTCTTAGGATTGAAGTGTATTGCTTTGTGCTACTTCAGGGGATAGTGAAGAAACTCGATCTTTACGGGAAGTTAAATGGGCATGAGGGATGCGTGAATGCCTTGGAGTTCAATTCCACTGGCGATAGTCTTGTTTCGGGTTCTGATGATCGACAAATAATGCTCTGGAACTGGATGAATAGAAGCAGGACATTGTCGTATCCCTCCGGCCACTGTGAAAATGTGTTCCAGACTAAGTTCATACCGTTTACAGATGACCGAACAATCATAACATCTGGTGCTGATGGACAAGTATGGGTGCTAATCTTTATAATTTACGTAATGATAATTTGAGATATTTTTGATGTCTTCTCAAAGAAGAGTTTGGTGGCACAAAAGCATTAAGACACTCCAGCATGTTGCTTCCTCTACCTAGTTAAATCATTCGAGTCCATTCCATTTCGCAGGTACGACTTGGTCAGATCCTAGAAAATGGTAAAGTGGAGACACAAAGGCTAGGGAGGCACCACGGTCGCGTGTACAAGCTTGCTGTTTTGCCTGGAGATCCTAATGTATTCTACAGCTGCGGCGAAGATGGTTTTGTTCAACATGTTGGTCTCTATATCTCTCATGCTCCATGGTCTTTCTCATCTTTGGCTTTTGAATGTCTTTTCCTTTTTGAAACTGAAATATCTGAACTTGTCTTTGATTTTTTCCGGGTAGTTTGACATACGAAGCAACAGTGCCACTATGGTTTTGTATGCCTCTCCGTTCACACAAGGCTGCAGGAGACATCACAATAGCAGTAGAATCAGACTGAATTCTATTGCGATAGATCCGAGGAATCCACATTTTCTTGCAGTTGGGGGTTCCGATGAATACGCACGGGTATACGACACTAGAAGAGGACAATTAGCTCCAGTATGTCGCCACATCTTACCAGTCGCGCCTGTGAACACTTTTTGTCCCCGTCATCTCCGAGAAACTAACAGTGTTCACATCACGGGATTGGCATATTCCAAAGCCAGCGAACTACTGGTCTCTTACAACGACGAGCTCATTTATCTATTTGAGAAGAACATGGGTTTTGGTTCGTCACCTGTTGCTATCTCTCCTGAGAAACTGCAAGAAATGGAAGAACCACAAGTGTATACAGGTCACCGGAATGCACAAACGGTCAAAGGAGTGAACTTCTTCGGTCCAAATGATGAGTATGTGACTAGTGGTTCAGACTGCGGTCACATCTTTATATGGAAGAAGAAAGGGGGTAAGCTCGTGCGGGCGATGGTGGGTGATAGGCGAGTGGTGAATCAACTCGAGTCTCACCCGCACATACCATTTCTTGCGTCCTGCGGGATTGAAAAGAGCGTTAAGCTCTGGATGCCAACGTCAAACGATGTTCCTTCGCTGCCTGAAAACATCGAAAAGGTAAACTAGTACTACAACCACATCTCTCAACCAATGTTTAATGTTGAGACACGTCCCAATCACTGAAGCCGTGATTTGCGGGAAATGCAGGTGATGGAATCGAACCAGGTGGGGAGAGAAGACCATTCGAGAGTGACACTGACACCTGATGTAATCATGCATGTTCTCCGGCTACAGAGACGTCAGACATCGGCTTTTACAGAGAGAAGATATGTTTTAGCTGAGATTGACGGTGATGAAGGAAGCGAAGCTCAGTTTATTTCAGGGATAGTCTCGAGCGACGATGAGTCTTCAGAAAGAGAATGTATTGTTAGCTGAGCACTCATCTAGTGTGATAGATGATTACAGGTCCTTCACGTGTTTCAAATACTTGTAGATATCGCTTGCGTGTTGTAGCATTTAATAAGGCAAATAAGAACGAGGATTTAGTAATCTTTCAACAGACGTGCAAAGATGGAAATCAACAGTTAAAAAGAAACGACCAAACTAGTTACAGTCTGATGATACTGCGAAAGTGCGAATTCATTCAATTTGGGTAGAGAACAAAAACAAGATGTAGAGGTCGGTTAAACACTCTTTTTTATGCTGACACTGTTCTTACAAGAAATATACAAAGGAAAAAATGCTGGCGAGTTTGCCAGTAGTTTAGCCATTTGCACTTGGCATATGTAGAGACCAGATCATTCTGAATCAACCGTAGGCCCTGAAGCATCAAATGTTTGCGATACACACAACCAACATGGTACAGTAATCTCCTGCAAATGAGAGAAACAACTATGGTAAGTGGTAAGCACATTACAATATCGGCAGATCATTATTGAAGTAGCAAGGAACAAGATGTATATACCACTGAGTTAAGACTGCTTTGGGGGAGCCAATATTGTGTTGATGCTAAGGTCTGGTTTTATATGGGCAAATAGGCAGAGCAGTTTCCACTACGGTTCTTCCAACACTGGAATCAGCCAAAACACAATCCCTTCTTTGAGACGGTCTTAATAGAGAAAATCCAACCAAGCAGAATTCTGAGCATCACATCCCATATGTTCTGCTGTATGGATCTCCAGGACCAGGCCTCCGCAATTTAGGTTCTTCAAAACGGCTGTAGACATTGTCATTAAATCCCATCCGTTCATTCCTTAGAAGCTGGGTGATCCCAAGAGTGTTACCACTTAGGGTTTCATTCCACTTGTCCCAGTGTCCATTTGACAACAATGGACTTGGTGAAGCTTGTCTACGGAGCTGTGTAAAAGGAGAAAAACTATTTCCCTGTGTTTGATCCACTAGCCTTGAACTGATCCCATAGGGATCGGAGAGTGAAGGAGAGAAGTTGTTAACGTTCCAGGGATCATGAAACCCATTGACTTGCTGTGCAGCCAGAGACCTCTGAGCCAATAATTGAAGTCTTGCATCGTTCTCGTAGGAATTCAACTGAGAATATAAACCTGGTCTCATATCGAAGTCTGCAGTTTCCATCCCATTGTGAATTCTTCCTCTTCCAACAGCCAAAATAGCAGGATCAATTAACTCAATGTCTCCTGCAGCATTCAGATTCCTACTTGAAGGTGGTACATGATATGTGTTCCTCAACAAGGAGGTAGAATCAAGCAAACGATTTCCTGCAATGTGTCGAGTTTCAGCCTACGCAAAGTTGTAACCAGCCATTTTTAAGAATGCAATATAATATACCTGATGCAATATCCGAAGAAGGCAGGTTAGCTCTTTCATGTGAAGAGAAACCAGGGGGAGGTAACTTGCTGGGAGCAGAAAATCCAGGAGGAGCAGAAACTTGGGATCTCACCACTGCAAAAGGAAAATTGTCAAAAGTTTAGAAAAGCAGAAGAAAAAACAGTCTTGATGAATTACGTGTACTAACCAGGACTCTTGTAAGTAGAAAATCCAGGACTAGTAGCAAATTGTTCATATCCACCAGAATAATTTGAAGCAAAACCATTTTCACTACCAAACTTATCATGATACATGTCCCGGCTCACTCCAACCTCCTGAATAGGCTGTTCTCTTGACAACTGGCTATATATGCTGTACGACTTATTGTCATACGCTTGATTATTTGATTCTTCATACCGAGCAAAAGAAAATCTGGACTGATCATTGTGTTGCTTAAGGAGGTTAGAATGTTCCAGAGTACTGCAACTATGATCACTCTGGCCAAGTAATTTTGCAAAATTGTGTGACGAAGTCAAGGATTCATCCCAAGGGTCAAAGTCCAAAATGTTTGAAATTATATCATCCTCTGCTTTCTTCATGTTGTTCCTGCCTTCATTAGTAAATAGAGAATTCTCCATGTTGGATATAGAGTTCTCAGAAAATCCATTTGGAAAATGCAATCTATCGCTACCTATTTCAAAGGCGGACCCAGTATTTGAATCAGGCCCACTAGAAGTTTCTCTATTCTGGAAAGAACGAGAAGCCAGATGATTTGAATCCAGGATAGAGCTTGGTGAACTAAATCTACAACTCGAGTGGCTAACACCCTCTGCACCATCACGTCTATTGCTATTTAATGATGATGATAAATCATCCGCTTCCAAAGTTGAGTTAACTTGCATCTGGGATTGCAAACCTGATCTCCAATCCCACTCTGGCCCTGAACCAGGAATCCCATTCTGTGCCATGTCAGCTTCTGCATCAGCATTTATAGGAAGATGTTTTATACATTGCTCAAGATTTGGTACATTGTTACCAGGTTGTCTAATAGAACCTTGATCACAATTAGTATCAATAGCCACTGAAACACCACGGTCTTCATCCCTATCATTTGTCGTTATCCCCATCAACGCAACCTCAGCCGACAAGTTACTGACATTAGGGACATCTTCAACAATTTCGTTTGTGTGATCAAAAGAATTCTCCACAACTGAAGGCTTATCCGTGACTCTGCTATCGTAGGAAGATTCTACTAAACAGGATATCTGATTACTACTAGAATCTCTATTAGGTAATGCAGTTCTCTTGGACCCGGGATCAACCACGATCTTATTCTGCAAAGGCTTGAACACAACAGGTTTGCTTTTTTCAGCCAAAGTTCCATTCTCTGAAGTTGAACTTTGATTATCCAAGGATCCATTTGAGGTAGCTGAAGTTGCTAAAGAATGCTGGTTTGTTACGCGTGTTCCCCTGCAATACATTTACAATATTTTAAAAATGAACAATAAAGAGCATCAATTTTTTTTAAATGAACCATTAAAGAACTTCACATATACAATGGCTTCTGACAAGACTTACCATGATGCTGCAGCAGGAAGAGCCGTTGATCTGCCAGAGCTCCCAATAGGCGGAGAACCCTTGGGAGCACTAGCTGCCGTCTGCACCATCAAATATGAAGTGAGAAATAAAAATTAATCTAAGACAACATTGTTGTAGTACAGAAAGTCCAGGAAAAGTTGAAATTATAAAAGAAAACACATGTACACAATTCATAGCTGTAGCAGAGATAAGTTTCTATGGAATGCCACTCAAGCTTCCAGTAATATCAGGATTAATTTACCCATATATGACTCAACTATGGCCACAGGAGATCAGAATGCAATATATCAAGTTTCTCTGAAACAAATGATAAAAGCCAGATATCACCTTATATCAAGGGAAAGTAGAAACTTTATAGAGCTTACAGTAGAAGAAACTTTTGCGATTGGCTTTGCAGTGGAGCTGTCGCTGCAATAAGCATCCAATGGTGGAGGTAGCATACTACCTGAACGGTATTGCATAGTGTTTGTTGCTCCAGTTATTTGCTGTACTCTGCTCATTCAACATTACTAACAGATTTAGCTAATCGTCCAATATACCAAACCCCCACTAAAACTACATATTCTCCAAATAATATATGCGCGCTAAGAATAACCAATGAGTACAAGGGAAAAACTTAAATTGACAATGAAGATTACCTTGTATAGGCTGATATAATCTCATCTTTTGTAAAACTATCCTCTTGAGAGCCGACCTCATGCAAATAGAGGCAGTCAGGATTGTTGCATGCCTGGAAATAGAAAAAAAAAAAAAAAACATATTTCAATAATATCAATTAAAAATTCCAACTGAATAGAGGAAAGCCGAAAGGAAAAAATCTGAGATCCAGAGAGAAGAAAAAGGGTGCATATAGAACATACCGCATTTCTTAACCATGCATGACAATACTTGGTTGTCCCAAAACATGCCCTGCAGTAAATAAAGTAAAAAAAAGGATCATTAAGCCACTGAAGATAATTTACCATTGTACACAACTAATTTCAACAATTAGGACACTCAGCATGACTTACTTCAGTGCTTTGCCATCCAAGATAAAGCCATGAACAGACTGAATGCATCGAACAGCCTCTTCCTCTTTAGCATAAGTAATATATCTGGGGTCATACCCGTTTATAATCAGAGAAATAAGCAATAATGCAAAACAACCTTTTAAGAAATCCAGTCATGCTAAAAGAGAAATTTGGTTAATTAACACTAGTAAAAACAAAACTCACACACTGCATGTGTTGTTAGGGAACTGTTGGATGAGACCCATTGCTGTTCGGGACATGGAAACCTTTGAAACCTTTCCATACTGACCAAAATATTCTTTACGCTGGAGAAGCTGAAAAAAGAAAAAGAATCCTCCCATCACTAAGCAGACCACTATGATATAATTACAAGGTTTATAGGAAAAATTCCTACATCTTCATCTGCCAGATTAAGGGGCAACCCAACAATGTAAACAAGATTTCTTCGAACCACTCGAACACTGGTTAGTTGCTTTCTCGCTTCAGAAGGTTT